>JAAVUI010000241.1:0-31769 GCA_014899075.1 Fusarium goolgardi
ATTAAATTATTAAAAAAGTTACTTTATATCTATTTTAACTGTAAAGTAACTTATTATAAAATAACTAATAAGGGGCTTCTTATAAAGCCGCTATAGTAGTAAGGTATAAAGAAGGAAGGGGCCCGATTTTATATATTTCTAACCCTTGCGACCTGTAGCTTGTCATGAGGGAAAGGCTAAAGAAATAGACTTTATCCTTCAGTAGTCTCTGAAATTACAAGGGGTAGTTTATCCACAGCCGCGCGTTACGATTAAGCTTAACCACTAATTGGTGGATTGATCATCAGTGACCTGACTACTTGACTCGGAGCATAAGCTAAAAATCTTACCCTCAACAAATATGTATCCCAAAACCTCCCGATGCCAAGACTTGACGTCTATCGCATCCTGACAGCGGGTGGCGTAGCACCGTTAAACTTTCAACGGACTCGCTGCATAAACAAGTGGGGGAGGGACTAAAAAGGCTGGAGGATCAGCGCTGCAAAGTGCCAACCAAGGCTAGCTAAGCAGACTAGGGATGGAGAAATCAAACGATTCCCCACGTTTCTCCGGACGTTGGAGTTGCCAAGATGTAGAGTATGGGACCCTGACGTCGGGACACGATATCAACCCGGAGCATGATAATAGCTCTATCGTATATACGACGGACTTTTATCCGTTCCTTGGAGATTGATTGCCGAAGGCAAGGACTTGTTTGTTTATCCACATCCACTTGGCAAAAACAATGCAGGGGGCAGCTTTGGGAAATGATCATGATCTATGTTGGTATACAACCTATCTTATAGGTCTACTGTACAGAACCAAGTAATGTAATGTCCACTAGAAAAAAATGCAATCGCTCAAATAACCACCCGTCTAAAATCACAAACTCCTCTAAATTACCCAACCGCACAATCAATCATCCTCATCTTACTCAGAGTCATCATCAACCTCGTCAGCAAGCATGCTCAAAACATTCTCCTCTCCAGGGGAGTTCTGAGGGAAGCGAGCGTTGTAACCAATGACGTATCGGGCCTTGAGATACGTCCTGGTAGGGATGGAAAACTTTTGTGTGGAGACGAGCCAAGTGACGCCCTCGCTACAGGGCGGTGTAGTAAGCGAACCAGAGTATCTGGACGAAAATGTCAGCATGTCTTACTCGGATTTTCCTTTTCGCTTCGGAATACGGAGTAGGCAACTTACGATTGGAACTCGCCAGCGTTGAGAAGAGAGACGATCTCGGACATCTTGAGAGGCTTGGTGTGGGTAGTCTCGCCCAGGGTTGCAATCTTATCCACCGAGTTGAGAACGGTGGTAGCGACAGTGGATTTCTGGGCATGGGTCGTCTTGCAATCCTTACCGGTCGCCTCCCGAGCGGCAGCCTTGGCTCTGTAAGTAGCATTGGGTGCTCCATCGTCGAGATCGATGTAGATTCCAATTACGGCGATTTGCTTGTCCTCGCTCTGGTGCACCATGTGCATCTCCATGGCCATGCTACTGCCATTGTCGAGATGCTCACTTGGTAGATGGAAGTGGAACTGCTTCAGGTGGTAGACTGTGTTGTCAAGAGTGATCTTACCACCCATGCCTTCAGTGACGACTTCGACGGTGCTTCCGAGGTTCTCAAACTCTGCGCCGTCGTGGAAATCGGGGATCTCAATCTGAAGGTCCGATGCCGAGAGGATCTTGTGGGTACCGTTGGACAAGTTGATGGGAGACTGATGTGTGCCAGTCGCGCATAGCTCGTTGGCCTTGGGGTCTAGGTTGTACCAATTGGCAGGTCCCTATAGAGCAGTGTCAGCTTGAAACTTGGTAGACTGCAGTTCGCCCCGCAGGTTGACATCTAGGATGAAAAGAATTACATTAGCAGCTGAGTAGCCAAACTTAGGGGCCTGGATCGTATCCGCTCTTCGGTGAAGATGTGTTCCATAAGCACAAGACGCCAACGCCCGAGGTGCAAAGGCAGCCAAAAGAGGGATCCAAGAATACATGATGAGGGACTCGAACAAGGTGTCAAGATTGAAACAGAGTTGAACTTGGCGGGGAAACGGTTGCCGAAGTGAAAATAAACTCAAAAACGATGGCTGATAGTTAAAACTGCTTCTGCCAGATATGAGACCAACGAGTGGAAGGAAGTCCAATATTTAAGTATTTCTAACTCAGCCATCCTAGTCTTCCCGACATCACAAAGAGTATATTAGAAATCCCTGTCATAATTCGGAGTCTTTCAGTGGGATGGGTCTTACTCCCCAGTGCAATGTTCCCGCAACAACCTTATTACGGGAGTTCATGCTTAGCTCATGCCATTGCCGTTGTAATCGGAGCTTAGAAGAAGAAGCCCGTCAGAGAGACAAGGCAAAGGTCACGTCACAGTGAGCAGAAGACCCCAGGATCTGACAGGGGGGCAAGAGTGATCTATACTGTAAGCGGGCTGTTATGTAAGATTTAGAGGGCTATGGATCTATTATGGGGTAGAAATTAAGCATGGCTGGGTGTTCCTTGCTAGGTTTCAATCCGCAGCAACCGACTCGTGATGTTGGAGATGAGGTTATCCTATGGACGTGTCATGTATAGTGGTTGACTGACTTGTAATTGGGTTTATTAATTGAAACAGAAACTTAAAGTTTGGATGAGACGCGTTTCCTCATTACCGGAGAATCTATCGCCGAGAGCACGTGAGAACAAGTCCACAGCGTTACATTATTAACGCATCAAGAACAATTCGTATTGCCAAGTAAACGAACGTTTGCTTCTCGATGCCACTCTAGAGTAGCAAAAGTGACGCAAACCAGATCCATTCTTACGCCCGCATCACAAAAATACAAAAGTCAAGGGGTTCCCGCGGATTGTAACACGGATTTCTCCATTTCCCATTGAAACTGGGGAAAGGGGAAATGTCACAGTTCCTGACTGGCTGGGCCTAAACGCTGAAGTTACACTTCAACATGCGCTACTGCAATGCGCTAAAGAAAACCGTTGCCAAGCGCAGACAGGGGTTGCTTTTGGTGCTGGGGTGACTCAGACAGGGGCTTGAAGTCTGGATTTCTTGGCGGTGCTGATGGCTTAGATAAAGACTAAGAAATGGTTAAAGTTATGGTTTGACAGATGTTACCCTGTAATCTTATAAGTTTCATTACCTGACAGAAGTCTACGAGTAATGTATCTTGAAAGAAAGAAAAAGTGGATATGTTTAACGTCGAGGACTTCTCTGTGTTGTTTGACTTGATATGATGAGTAAAAAGGTCAAGTGATTCGGACAAACAAATGCTAAATTCTAACTGGATATCGTGGACATAACCTCAGGGAAGTGTCAGGTCCGAGTAACGAGGCCATCGTGTTCACACAATTGATCAAGCTCATCCAATTATCCGAAACAGCTTAGATTCCCTTAATTCATCATTTGACTCGCGTATTGATTTTTTTGCTAAACTTTATTGTGTCCGAAATTACCAACACCCATCTCCTCCTTTATATCGCGACTATTAGCAGCAATCTCTTCAATTTCTCTCTCAAACTTCTCAACGTCAACTACAAACGGTGCCTCAAGGCTCTTGCGAATCCTCGTCCGATCATCATCCCCAGAAAAAGCATCCGAATCAACCCCACGCTTCTCAAAACTCTGTATCATATCGTTAACCCTACCCGCATTCTCATCATTCTTCTCAACCGCCTGCTGAGCACAGTCAATAATACGAGAAGAGACCTTGTCCCAGACTTGAGATCGCCATTGGACAAAGTGGAGAAGACGAATGGGGTAGAAGCCTTTCCGTCCCTCAGACGTATTCCTAAGAATATAGTGTCGATTGAGATAATCCAGTATGTGGTCGACCTTTGTGGCACTCGAGGTATAATGATCCCATTCAGCGAAGTAAGCGCTCAGTAAAGCACTGTCGTCTTGGGATTGGAGCTTTCCCGCCACGGATTGTAGATACTTGGCGAGGGTCTTGGATACATCCTTGTAGATGTGTCCTCCAAGAAGTACCCCATCTTCGTATCTTTTGCGAATGCTCAATTTCGATACAGCTCTGCTACGAGTCAGCCAGGGTCAACGTGGATAGTAGTATGTTTAACTCACGTATAAAGGTCCATGTACTGTAAAGTTAATCCTCGTTAGCATTGAAAACATAAATGGTATCGTTTTTGTCACAACTTACGGTACTTGGAGTCATCTTAGCTTCACGACTCTGATGAATGGAAGCCACGCCATTCCTCAAAAGCGCTTGTAAAGCTTCAGTGTCGCTTGCGTCTGGCATTCTCTGTTTCTCCGCTGGTACTGCGCCTTCAGCCATAATGAGTTTTAAAAAAAAGTTGGAATTTCTATTGCAAGTAATAAAAACGGCGTCTGCGAATTTCACAGAATAGCCAGTCCTTTATTTGGAGTCAGCATGCATAAATATCACACGAGTCATATCGTAGAGTTTCAGCCGTTTAGGCAGCAGGATGAGTCAGCATGCGAGGTGCGATCTAGTCAAGTCTTAGATGATTTCTCCAGTACTGTCAATTTACTATTTTGTCTTTACATGGGATTTACTTAAAAAGAACATACACATGGCAGCTGTTCACCATGGATGATTCTGTGTAATGTTAGCATCAACTTCAAAGATAAAAAGGGCGTTTGAACAACTTACCCTACCGTCCCAGCACCAGAAGGTTCCGCTGTCATCGCTCTTCTTTTCCTCGACAACCTTTAGCATACCTTGTACACTCTCATCGGCCTCCAACAGAACTCCACAATCCCATGGAATCTCAATAGCGCCCATATCACTACTTCTGTCAGCTATATCCACTTTATTCAAATGGTATACTTACGTATTAACCTCGCCTGGATGGAGAGCCAGAACACATGTCTCAGACCACTTTCCACCTCGCCTCTTCAGCTCAAGCGCCATATGTCTCAGAGACTGGTTTAACGCGCTCTTACTTGCAGCGTATGCCGCATATCCATCTTCGTTGCCGAGGAAGTTAATGGCTGAACCAGAGTCGGATGAGATGAAGATGACCTTTGAGGGAGGACTGTCTGGATTCAGGTTTATCAGTTTCTGGGCGCAGATGATGGGCCCGATGGTGTTGGTGGTGAGGTGATATGCAAAGTCTTGGAATGTTCTAAAGCAGATTAGCAATTATGATAAAGTGCCATGACCGTGGAGTACTACAGTTCTGTTGCTCGGTTTGGGTATTTCAGTACGCCGGCGTTTATGATGACATTGTCAAGTTTTGTGCCATTCTTTAAAAGTGCACTCATTCTCGTAGCAAATTTCTACTACAGTAAGCTTCTCTCCGTTGCATTACGATGGCATTGAACTAACGTCGATGCTCTCACTGCTGGCAACATCACACTGCTCAACCGTACAATTCTTTGGGTTCCTTTGAGCTTGAATCACACCCGATAATTGCTTTGCGTTATCGGGATCGCGCACTGTTGCGATTACCCTTTGTCCAGCCTCCAGAAGCTGCTTGACGAACTCAAGGCCGATGCCTCGGGACGCACCAACGACTACCCATGTTTGAGTTGACTCGGCCATAATGAGAGTTGAATGAGTTTAGTATAATATACCGAAGTTTGAATTGTACAGATAATGCTGATGAATATTTGATGTATCAATGGGGGAATAGAGTCTTTATATAATCAACTGTTCAATACCATGATGCTGAGAAGCTAAGCCGTGTGAGGGATCTACAAGCGCGGGGTATAATAGCGTCTGACAAAGTTGCTGTCTTAATTGGGAAGTTAAAATGCAATTTATTCACATATCAACGAGAATCTTGCTCACCAGCGGTTTTTTGTTGACGGTTTTTTTTCGCGATTTCTCAAGTCTCATACTGACTTTTTTTCATCGCTCCGCAGCTTAAAGTCACAGAAGGTTGAGGTCAAAGAGAAACCTTATGCTCAACAAACTTGTCAGTAGTAAAATGAATTCAACACAGCTAGTTGAGCGTTCCCTGGCTACCACATTTCCCCAGGTAGACCTTTTTTAATCCGGGCCTAGACCTTTAAAAACTATTCCTTTTACACTGTCACCAACCCAGAAAGCCACTGCTTCATACACCGGATCCGCAAGCAACCCTCAAGTACAAGCAGCTATCCGTACGAGCAATCAAGATCCACTCGACGATCCATCCAACTAACTCTTTCAGGCTTCAGCGCATTGAAAATGGAGTCCATCAGCCGTACCCTACACCTTTCCGAGCAGTTTGTCATTAGCTGCGGCACCGTGACGCTGGACGTCAAGCGATCCAAAGTTCTACTCGTCCGCTGGCGAAAAAACCGATAGAATATTCCTCCCCAAAGGCCGAAAAGACGTAAACGAGTCTCTCGAGAAGTATCAGGGCTATATCAATTACAAACAAAGAGTAATATAGCTTGCAGAGAGCTTACAGGTAATTATCAATAAAGTGAATAGAAATATAGGTATTTTATATAATAATAATTTATTCTTAAACTCTTTGATTTCTAGCTTCTTTTTACTGCTTTATAGCTAATTCTGCCTATATCGATAGAAGTAGGGTCGCAGGGAACTAGTAAACCTAAAAGGCGCCCTACCGGAGATTCCCGCCTACGGAGCATGACAAGAAGACAGCTTTACGAGAAACATTTAAGGAAACCGGAGTACAGGCACAGTTACTGCCTGCTGCGGTCAACGCCCTCGCGACCACACCATCTTCTCAAGACCGCCCAAGTAGGCTCATCACTGAGCCTATCGCTGTGTCTCAAAGAATGCATAACGGAGCTCTCAAAATTATCTTCTAGTACATTGCCTCGGCAGACTCCACCATTAGTCCGATACAAGGGACGCAACAGCAGGATGAGGAGTTCGAAACCATCTGGGAGGATCTCGACAACATTAAGTCTACTATCTCCTTTCTTGACGACCAGCGCATTATTCGGGAAGCCATCGACGCAGTCGAGAAAGGAGTCTTCACATCAGCTGAATGAGGAGTGGTCCGCATAGTCATCTGAGGAGAAATGCAGGCTCACCTGTGATCTGCCTGTGCTTCGCCGTCGCTGACTTGTTTGCGGAGAGTGAAGACTCAGAACGAAGCAGACCTAATATTCATAACGACTACCCTATGTAAAATCAATCTCCGCGGTCGTCAGAAAACATGATAACTTCTAAGCGCGCTGGAGATCCTTGGAAGTCTGTTCATTGCTTCGGGACTTGTATCTTCTACTGCATAACTCATTTCGTCGTATCTTCCCGTTTTGCTCGCAGCTTATGATATCCTACAAGTTGGGCCTTCACCTTTACCAATTCAGGATCCCAGCCTGTAACCTATAAGCACCAATGACGGAAGTCTGATAATGTAAAGCGGAAGCCTTTTCTTTTTGGTTGTCTGTAGTTAGATGGTTAGGGGCCAGTGTAGGTAGGTCGATATCTGAGGGTTTAAGTTGCTTAGTCAAATAAATTAACTTCATCAGATGGACCGAATGAAATGAGCTATGCGTCTATCACGTGACAAATACATCATTGATAACATGAAGTAATTGTATCTTATTTCTGTAGGATACGGCCATCGTGTTCCTTCAATTAATCAATCTTGTTCAATTCCCCGAGATAGCTTAGATTACCCCGATTTGGTATCTAGCTACCATCTTCTTTCTCTTCCTTCTAAACTTTATTTCATCCGAAATTACCGACTCCCTGGATTTCATCCCACTTTACCCCTCTCATCCCGCCATCCTACATACCAACGGCAGTTGACAGCTACACACCTCAGTGTGCCAGATCTCATCAAACTCTATCTTCAAGTCATGGCTCCCCTGTACAAAAAGACCCTCGTCCTCGGTGCCTCGTCAGGCATTGGGGAGGCCCTTGCCGCCAAGCTCATCGCCACAGGCACAAAGGTCATCGTTGTTGGAAGACGACGCGACAATTTGGAATCTTTTGTTAGCAAGCATGGACATGAGAATGCCAAGGCTGTCGTATTTGACGTCACGAACCTGTCTGCCATCAAAGAGTTCGCCGAGTCCATCACCAAATCTGACCCAGATCTTGATTCTGTTGTGCTAAATTCGGGTATCCAGAGGGGCTTTGACTTTTGCAACCCTGAATCTATGGACCTGACTGCTCTTGGCGACGAACTTACCACCAACTACACATCTGCCGTCTATCTGACAGCAGCCTTTATTCCTCACCTGAGGAAGCAGGCCAGGGGACATCTTATCTACGTCAGCGCAACTCTCGGTCTGATTCCCTCCATGGTGCGCACGCCCAACTATAATGCCTCCAAGTCCGCGCTTCATACTTTTATTCTCAACGCACGTCAGCAACTCGTCGATGGCGGAGCAGAACACGTGCGCATGGTGGAAGTGTTTCCCCCTGCTGTGCAGACCGAATTGCACGATGAGAAGCACCAGCCTGATCTTGTCAACGGTGGACAGATTGGCATGCCGCTTGGGGAGTTTGTAGACAAGATGTACGATGGGCTTGAGAAGGGGGATGATCAGTTTGCTATTGGGCCGGGTGAGGCGTTGTTGGAGGAGGATGGGTGGGAGACGCAGAGGACCAAGTTGTATGAGAAGGGTCGTGAGGGTATCCAGAAGTCGTTGGCGAGTTATCTGAAGAAGTAAGCATCAGACATTCTCGGTCTATAATTAATTAACAGCATGGGATATCCTGTGATTATCTGAAAGCTTCCGCAAGTAAACAAAAATATCCTTAAACCATCGAAACGACGCGCTCCGGAATACAACTAGAATATCGTTCGTCAATTTTGTCCACGCGACGTTCTTCTCGGTGGCTGTTCGTGTCCAATCCGATCAGTCATTTTATCTTATTTCCAAGCTCTCGGACTTCATCTCGTAAGACTGGCCAGCTGAATGGCGAAGTGGTCAGCAGCTGATGCAGAAGTAGGCTATGCGTCAGCAGCAAGGTAGGCAATCCGCCGAGGCCTTGATAGATGCTTCAGGATACTTGACACGAGTATAGATTTATCAGCTAAATTCACACGGAAGGAAATAGTGGGGGCGATATTATCCATGAACGAGGGTTCCGAGTTTTTCTGCCGCGATGAATCAATATTCAATGTTTCTATAGGATTTTACAGGCTAATTATACTCCGGAACAATATTCTCCACGGGGCAGGGTTCCAGAGCTCTTCCAAATCTACTCTTCACGTCAAGACACTCCTCTCCCCCAGTCTTCTGGCTAATGACACGATACCTCCTCTCCCCTCCAGCAGATCTACATATCAGTGCGTTGCTTTCAGAGTATCTGCTTCCGTGTGAAAGATCCTGCGATGATATATTCCATAGTCTTAATTCCTTCCGGATCAAAGACCCAACCTGCAAAGTCTCGGAAAGACTGCTACAGCGGCAGTGTTTTCCACTCCTTTCTTTCTCTAATAGCGTAGAGACTTCTCGTAGACTAATGGGAACCTCTTCTTCTGATTGAACGTCTAGGTCACTGTCTCTGGCCGTATCATTAATGGGGTTATCGTTTTGTTCGGCTTCTATGATTCTCAATTCCAAGGCTTGGTCGAAAACACATGACGGACTTGTACCTCCATTTGCTCCCGTGTTGCGAAGATGAATGACTTTGAGTGAATGCTTCAACACGAAGGGAAGCAGAATACCTCTCTATCCGGATTGTCAACTACTGTAGCATATCTCAGAGATGAGAGACCTGCTAGATACTCGGGCGCACACGTCAACCCAATGAACTCGAGATTCAATCTTCATAGAGGATTTTGGGTCTGATCTTGTCGAATACGGTCACGATCATTCTGAGATATAGCGGGATCTGATAAATCCCTTCCCTGACGTGAAAGCAAGAGCTCATCATCCTGATCCGTGATCCTCTGGTGATGCACAAACGCTTTCAACGTTGCAGCGTGTCCTACTAAGTATTTCCAGAACTCAAGGACCGGTGTCGCACCACAGTGGCTGATGAACAATTCTTCTAGCCCGTCGAACGAGTCGAGGCAGTCTTCGATGGCGATTGCCTTGCTTACAGCAGTTGCATTTGGCGTCTGCAAGTAAAAGTCAAGAATCTCCAATGCCTTTACTTTAATCGTTGTCGTAGATTGTACCATGTCCTCGAGAAGAAACACATTCTCAGTGTCAGCGAGGTGAGTCCCGCAAGATTGATGGATGTAGCGGTAACAGCTTTCTTGGTCATTTCATCTCTCAAGGGAACTCTCGAGTTTTAACCTGCGCATCTTAGGGGAAAATAAAAGCTTTTCGAGACGGCCCGGAACTGAGACCGAACATCTCTCGTGACAGCATAGTACTCGCAGGTACTTTATCCCACTCTTCTGAAACAGCTTTGTGTCTGATGACTCTCGTCTCTCTATCCTCCCACTGCCGAGACCAAGATTGCAAGTCGACCTCCATCTCTTCCAAATGATCAGCATTCGTCTGGACTAAAGTTGCGATATTGCCGAAATGACATCCCATCGGAGCTTTCCAGCTGAAACGTAGAACATTTCGGAACGCAGAGAGGTTCAAGTCTGTTGTTCTGCCCCAGCGGTTGAATCTGCTGCAGAATGGATATGTTGTGAAGTTGAGACTTTGGATGGATGGGTGCTTGAGACTCAAATGTTCGAGCTCCCTGATGGGATACAGGTAGTGTAGTTCAAGCTTTACAACTCAGTCAGTGATACCGATAAATAACAGATACGCAGACTTACGTAAGAGTCACCAATTGGCCGTCTTCAAAACGTCTTAGCATAGCCATAGTCCTCTGCGCAGACACTCGTACTTGACGCGTACAAGTCTACCACCCTCGTACCCAAAACTATCACTTCTACCTTCCCAGGTATCATGCAGCCGTGGGTCTTTCT
The DNA here is from genome assembly GCA_014899075.1 of Fusarium goolgardi. Taxonomy (NCBI): domain Eukaryota; kingdom Fungi; phylum Ascomycota; class Sordariomycetes; order Hypocreales; family Nectriaceae; genus Fusarium; species Fusarium goolgardi. The sequence goes on from JAAVUI010000241.1 coordinate 10,762, forward strand.
CAAGCCAATTTCCCATATATCCGAGCCGATCGCACGCATGAACACAATGCATAGCGTCTGCTTCAATGCCGACGTCAAAGCGAAGTGCTCTTGTTGACTGTAGGCATTGCTGTGGTGGACCTGAAGGGGTGATGCAGTGACGCTCACTTGGGGAACTGTGGAGGATTGTGATGGAGCGCCAGAGCTGGCGGAAGGTCGCTTTATGGAGCCATCTTAATGTCAGTGAGAGTTGTTTGAGATCACGGCCGTTAAGCTGTTGATGTGAACTAAGTTCTTTGACGATTATGATCACTATTACCTTTTCACAAACATGTTCAAGAACTTCTCGAGGTAACGACGACAACATTTTCACAGTAATAATGAGCAGGGATAACGGAACAATAATGCACGATCGTTCATTAGGGATGTCAGTTGGATCGAGATCTTATGTCTTATTGAATGACAAGCCAACAATATGGTCCCGATGCCGGCCAAGTGATCTTTGGAGATGACGTGGGTAAGCATATTCTCATCTCAGCATTCAACCCCCCTCACTTGAATCGCTGTAACTGGTTCTTCTTAAGAAGGATGTATCAGATCATCACGCATTTCAGGATAATTCGTTATAGCCGTGGGGAATGGCCCAGATATGAATGGGCGGGATGAACGTGGGTGAGTGACGATGCAACGTGACAATGGGAGCGAATCAAGATAAAAATACGAAAAGCGATTAAACAAATAAATGGTGGTGTTTTGATCACTTCCCATTTGATAGAAGAAATTAAAAATGGAGAAAAGGTCAAAACCGCAAAAAAATCAGCTCCCCGAAACCTGGATCGAACAAGTGACCTTTCGATGACATATAACAATTACAGTCGAACGCTCTTCCAGCTGAGCTATTCGGGGAGATCTCCGAAGCGGAGGAATAGCTATTGATGCAAAATGAGTCGCAAGAACTAGATTATATAGCCTAAATTATGTATAATATCGATTTTATAATGGGAGTTGAAATCATCGCTTCGTGCTACGTATTTGTGGAAGACATTTCCGTGACTTAGAAAATAGGTCTCCCATTTGAGCATCGCTTTCGACTCTGTGCATGTATTTCCAGTGCTCTTTTCTACTTCACTTCATCTCATAGCTAGTATAAATCTTTTGTATGTAGCAAACCTCACTGCATGCTGGAACAGTAGGACATGATAAATTCTCACGCATCCCAATCCATCAGAGTCAACACTTCTTCATCATCCTTTGTATATTCTTTCCCCCATATATCAATACGTATCTCATTTTTTATTTCATCAACTATCAATTACCTTACGCATACAGCTATTATACACCTAAAATTCATCACGTTCATTCAAAGTAGATTCTTGAGTGCCCTCTCAAGGACAACACCGGCAACTCCAGCAGCCATCATTCCCAAAGTCCAGGTGTTGCTGAGCTCTTCCGGCTTGGGCCAGAAGCTGTTCTTTTTCTCTCTGTACTCCTTGAATTCCTCAGCCTTAATAGCGTCGTGCTTAGAGTATCGCTCTTCCTGGCTTTCCTCGTTCTGCTTGTCGCCACCGATGAAGCGCAGGAAGACGTAGTTGGCGATGGGACCGAGAACAGTGACGGGGTGGAGAATACCAGCACTGAGTAGAAGGATGGGAAACGAGGCGTGGATGAGGGCATCTCCGAGGTAGCTGTGTATAATTAGCCATGAGTCTTTCGCACTGACAAAAGAAGTAACTTACTTCGGGTGTCGAACAATGCTCCATACGCCTTCACGGTTGACACCTGAACGGTTGCTCTTCTTGAAAGACTCGAGCTGGGTATCAGCCAGTGTCTCGAGGGTAAATCCAGTAGAGAACAAAAAGACAGCGAGACTGCGCAAGTATGATCCGTAAGAAGTAACAGGAGAAGCCAGAGCACACTCGGTGATATCTCGGAACGGAAGCGTGAAGGGAAGAGAGATGACAGTCTGGGCAACCGCCTCGGGCAAGAAGGTGGTCAACAAAGCCTTGTTCCAGAAACCAGGGTCCTTTTTCTCAACAGCATACCGAGGGTCATCCTCTCCACGCTTCAAACTTCGGGATACAACACGAGAAGTAAGACGGACACCCCAAGCTGTAGCACCGAGGAGAAGAAGCTTTTGCGGGTAGGCGAGACCAGACCAGGCTTCAGAGACCGAGAGACCATCATTAACAACACGAGAACCAACAGCGCTCCACCAAGCATTCAACGTCATGCCAGATGCCCAGAGGAAATCCTTGCCCTCGACACGATCAGTGTATCGGGAAATTCCATAGGCCACGGCAGAAAGACCAGCATGCAGAGTAAAAGAAGGTAGAACGACAGAGTGCATCAGACCCAAAGTGCTGGTGCCGAGACCCTGGTACGGGGTGCGATTGAAGTGGGAGCCAAAGACATCCTGCTCGGCGCCAGATCCGTTGAAAGAGCCTCTGGGAAGCGAAAGCGAAGGGGAATGACCCGCAAATTTAGTTCCATAGACATCTTGTTCAGCACCAGAGCCAGTGAAAGTATTTCTGGGAAGTGAGGGCGCGTGGCCGCCGAATTTATTACCATAGACTTCTTGCTCTGCCATATTGAGGAGATCAGTGATCAATCAATGGAGGGCAAAAAATTGAAGTGCTTGATGATGGGTTCGATGATATAAATAGTGTTCAGAGCAAAGTGGAGGTTCGTAAATATTGCGTCATTGGTTATATCATGATTGCATCGACAAGGCATCGCTGACATGCCCTAATCCAGGCACTTTGAACGGAGAATAACTATGAGACGTCATTTATTGACATGTTCCGCGACTATTGCAAGACAGATAATAGGGTCAGCAGATCGTAGCAATGCCGAGTGAGCTCTATTACCTGTGACGCTTTCTTTTTTTGTTCTGACTACAGTGAGAGCTTATATCGCTGCGGGGTTATCATCGCAAGTGGATAAAGTTTTGATGCGATCGTTTTGCACTGTTAGACAACAGCTCGTTTTGCATCGCGTCAACAGGTAACCAAGAGCAGGCAACGACTGTCGAAGCCAATCCTCTGCGACATGATTATGTTACGACTTTTTATGTGAAACACAGTACAAAGCGCAACGTTGTTCAATAGACTGTCTTCCTAAACACGGTGTGATCGTCCTCCCTAGAGTTTACTCAATATTGATGCGCTTTAGGGTAGCAACACGATGAGATATCACACACGGGTCTCTCTACAAACCGAAAAGGGCGACACTAGAAGAAAAGTAACATCTCACTAATGCAACAGTCACACGTGGTCACGAACCTGCTGGACGAAATCTGGGGGAATACCCTGCACTTCCATCACTCATCTAACTATTTCTTAACGGCTGAACCATCATCTCGTGGCGCCCAGCTTTTTGGGAGCTAGCTAGCTCCATTTGCCCGGCACATTGGTATGACACTTTAAACGCTCCTATCAGAGCAAATCTGAAGCCTGAAATGTCATGCTTCTACACCATACGCGCGCATACCATAGAGTTTCAGCCACCATGTATGTGGAATAAGTGAAAGAGAGAGAGAGAGCGAGAGAGAGCGAGAAATATTACTGATGTTCGAGAAGGATCATCGGCAAGGTCTGCCGTTCTGTGAACGCGGGTAAACACCCGATTGGTGCATTAATTGCTGTGGCGGATCAGATTTAGGGGGTTAATTTGAGTAGCTCTGGGAAACAATTGGAGCGCCTTTAGAGGGGGAACAAGCTAACAGAGTAACAGGACAACAGAGATCATGATGTTACAGATTCTGGTCACTCTCTCTCTCTTTCTCGTACTGTAGGATCACCCTGGGGGAAATGCTCACGTGGGTCTACTCTCTTCTCCATTCCGTTGTGCAGGGATTTGGCTCGACTTGTTGGACCATGGGGGGTTAACCCTCCAATTTTCTATCCTTTAGCCGTTGCTGATTGATTCGTTCGCCTCTTGTCTCGTCTCTCCGCTTCCCCAGCTTCTCCAGTCTTTGCGGATAAGTTTGCTGATAACCGTATACAATGGAGATTGTTACATACTAGCCCAATTCATCTCGCCCCATCATTTCTTCATACAACTCTCGCATTCATTCATCTCTTCCCTTCCCAGCCTCTTTTTCTCTTTCTCTCCGCTTCGTTTCGGTCCAGACCGACCCCGAAAGCATAATACTAGTAGTCCACTTCCCGTCTTTCGGCTACCATTACAACGAAGAAGCGGCACGGCCCAAAACGTGGAGATACCTACAAAATGTTGGAGTAAGGACACGCTAAACGGGGTAATCATGACCGATCAGGATGCAACCTTTCATCCCCATCCTGGCAATACCCCGACCTGACCGGAGTCGCGCCGTAGTGGGTGTCTTTGATCCGGGGTTTCATCTGCGGGGGAAGCAACCAACTGTCAAGTCCTTTTCCTTGATAGGTTGGCCCTGAATGCGGTTGGGTGCTCCAAAAAAGGCTGTAATAGGTGCGTCTAACAGTTCAATGTCTACCCCAGATGCCTAAATCAAATTCCTACTAGCATCACCCAGCTGCTAACCCTAGTTCAGTTAACAACTAATCCTTTCCCCTACCTAGTAAAATGTTACGTCTCATCCATTGGCATCTGGTCACAATTTCGCCAATTCTCCCGGGCTTAGTGGCACTTATGTTTTTTTCTTTGGCTCTTGTCCGTGTTGATTGCCCATGCTGGGATCCGCATTGCATTCAAGGTCGTATTTTTATAAAAGGACTTGACCCTGCATTCGTCCCTTCTCACTCTTGAGTCTCTTGTTTCCTTCCTCTCCATCCTCCAATCCATTGTCGCTCAAACAATCCAAACCATGAGTAACCCCATGGATAACAAGGCTGGCATCTCAGAGGCCAAGGCCGATGAGGCCCATATCGACCACGCTTACGATGTCGAGGCCAAGAAGGAGATGAACGTCGACATGCAGGGTGCTATCGACGCTGAGAACCAGGAGCATGACATGACTGTTCTCCAGGCTGTTCGAGCGTACCCTGCTGCGTCTCTCTGGGCCTTCAACATGTCCTGCACAATTGTAAGTCTGACCGACCAACACGGTCTGCAAGTGATCTCCAAGACTAACGTTTTCCCAGATTATGGAGGCTTACTGTGTTTTCCTCATTGGCAACTTCATCGCCCTCCCCGCTTTCGCCGACAGATACGGTATCTACAGTGAGACGAAGGGGAAGATGGTTATCGAAACTAGCTGGCAATCTGCTCTTCAAGTCGGTGGTCCCATTGGTGCCATCGTTGGTGTCACCCTCGCCGGTCCCATCACCAGCAAGATTGGATACCGATGGGCCACCATCTCGGGTCTCATGCTCCTCAACGCCTTCATCTTCATCTTCTACTTTGCCGACTCTCTGGCCGTCATGCTAGTCGCTCAGCTCCTCGAGGGTATCCCCTGGGGTATCTTCATCGCCAACTCTCCCGCTTACTGTTCCGAGATTGTGCCTCTTCGCCTCCGTGCCCCTGCTACCCAGATGTTGCAGATGTTCTGGGCCATTGGTGCCATTATTGTCGGAGCTGTTGCGTTCCACTACAACGACCTCCACGAGCAGGCAGCTTTCCGAGTCCCCATCGCTCTTCAGTGGATGTTCCCCACGCCCCTCGCCATCCTCGTCTACCTCTCCCCCGAGTCCCCTTGGTGGTTGGTACGAAAGGGTCGTCTTGAGGAAGCCGCCAAGTCCGTCCGCCGTCTCGGACGTACCAGCCAGGTCGACAACGCCCACGAGGCCATTTCCATGATGAAGCGTACCATCGATCTCGAGAAGACCATCAAGGAGCCCAATCTGATCGAGCTTTTCCGCGGCACTGATCTCTACCGTACCCTCATCGTTTGCGGTGTCTACGCTGCCCAGAACCTTACTGGTAACCTGATTGCCAACCAGGCCGTCTACTTCTTCGAACAGGCTGGTATGCCCACCAAGACTGCTTTCGCCATGGGTCTCATCACCTCTGCTCTGCAGACCGTCTTTGTCATGCTTTCTTGGGTCCTCACCTCCTACTTCGGTCGACGAAGCATTTACCTCTGGGGTTCCGCCGGAAACACTGTTCTCCTTGTTGCTCTTGGTATTGCCGCCACTGTTGGCGATGTCAAGTCTGTTCTCAACTCCAACACTCAAGCTGCTCTCGGTCTTATCGTGTCTGTTCTCTTCACCCTCGGACCTGCCCCCGCTTCTTGGGTCATCATTGGAGAGACCTCTTCCATTCGTCTCCGACCTCTCACCACTGGTATCGGACGTGGTTGCTACTACCTCATCAACATTCCTTGCATCTTCCTCTCCAGTTGGATGCTTAACCCTACCGTAAGCTTTACTCTATTCAAAACTGCCCCTCTTACATATACTGACTCTTTTTTCTTTAGGGCGCCAACCTTGGTGGCAAGTGTGGTTACGTTTGGGCCGGTACCGGTGCCTTCTGTCTGCTTTGTGCCTACATCTGGCTTCCCGAGATGAAGGACCGATCTTACCGAGAGATCGATATTCTGTTCAACCGAAAGGTTCCCGCCCGCCGATGGAAGAAGACTGTTATCGATATCCACGACAACGAGTAAAGGATGTTCATGTTTACTGCCACAGAGGAGGAAAAGAGACAGACAGCTCAAGGCTGGGCTGGAGAGTCTTGTTATCGCCCCTCTCTTTTCATGCGGCTGGATTACGTGGCGTGATTTTGTAAATTGACCTGGTAGTCATTCAGCGATAGGACGGGGTATACCTGTCATATTGCCAACCAAGGCTTCATAGGACTATTTAATTTTATGTTTACCTCGATTGTAGTCTGTATCAATGTCCTTTGAGGTGTTGATTCTAGAGATGTCAACTAATCAAACATCTTGCACTATTCGTCATGTACTACCTAGGTATGCGTTTGTTTACTTGTATTAGATGATCACCAAAACCCTAGATATAGTATGTGATCGTGACTGAGTATTACACTGTTTCCTTTTTCTATTTATCGGATTCCTGGGTATCTACCTCCTCTAATCATGATTTCAACCTTCTTTCGCTCCAAGTGCTTTTGATTGCTTCTAAATGCTCTTTAATCGAAGGACTATCCTCACTCTCACCCCCACTATCCATCTTTGATCTGATCCTCCCTACAAGTAAGTCGCGTGCAATCTTTGGTGAGACTAGAGATAGTTCCTCGTCTAATTTCGCTTGACTGATGACTTTGCCGTTGCAAAGTTCCTTGACGAGACTGTCGACCAGGTGCTGACAGTTGTTGGATAGTAGTGAATATCGAGGGTTGCGTCCGATATGTCGATGACCTGTTCGAAGTGTCAGTACCAAACTGCAGAGCTTAGATCAGCTGGCTTACCAATCTCCTGTATCTCGTCGTGCGTCTTGGTCGTCTCACCGACATAATAGCACGAACTCCACGTATCCACAAACTCAGGCGTGATGGTCGCCACGCGAAAGTAGTTCTTGCCCAGCATCGTCAACTCTAACCTATCGCTCATCAAATCGTAGCAATAACACTCCCCAAGACCTCTGTCGATGACGCAAACGGCCCAGTGACTGACGCTGTTCAAACTCATCCCGACATGTCGCGCGAGCAGCTTGTAACTCGACTGTGAAACTTCAAGCACACCGAAAGATATGGGCGTCGTGATGAGGAAAACTGCTCGTTGCCTTTCGCGCGGATTGCATATTAAAGACGCCATCTCGAGAGCTGAGTCGCCTGTGGTTTTAGTAGTTACGAGTGATAGAAACTCATTTCTTTGACGTATTTCTTCTGCGTGTTTTGCAAGCCATTCTTCTTCGGCTTGTCGTCTTTTTCTGTATTCCCTGGTATCAAGAAATCAGTTGGCTTGTCCAGAAGGTGGATATGGATGTGTCAAGGTACCATTTTTTAGAGAGGTTGTGGTAGACCGCCTCACCCGCTGAAGCGAGTTTATTCAGGGCATCGAGTCCCATTCTCTGCTAATAACAAGCCCATGCCTTTGGGATGATTTGCCGTGGTCCTAACTAGACCGAAGGAGGGACGTGAAAACGTGGGAATTCGAGTTTATTAAAGCTGATGATGAGTTTTTAGAAAGAAATAAACAGTTCATTATTAGAGAGCATAGGCGGTGCGAGAAATGAAAGTAGATAGTGCCTGTACAGCCACGCGGATGCACCGGAATTAGTTCCACTAATTCACTTCCAAGTCATGCTTGGCATGTAATGCGCCTCTTTTTATTACGCGTGACTCATGTACGTGCTGTGCTGCTCTAGGTACTGACAATTGTAGGGCTGCTGATAAAGTCCCGAGGTGACGACATGAGGAAATGATGTGCATTTGACAGACATTGATTTGATTTGGATCGATAGTCTCAATCTTGATTGCTATAAATATCCTTTTATTCCCGCACATCGTCCAACAACAGTGGTATGGCGCGCTGAACATCACCCTGGATAAAAGTACTCAGCCCGCTATCCTCTTGTTCCCAAGGCACCATCGCTTCAGGTCCAATCCCGACACGTATCAATTTTACCATCCCGTGACTCCTCTCAACAAGATCTTCATTCGGCCATCTCAAAACACCAGGCGTATTCATACCAACCCCAAGTTCCAGAACCACCAGCTTTCTGTTTCCTTTGGTGATTCGAGCTTTCCAAGCCTTCCACTTTGCTTCACCGTCTTTGTACGGCGCTGGATTGAACCATGACCCTGCGCGGACGCAAATACTCATCTTTGATCCGCAGAATCTGCAGACTGGGATTTTACTCGAATCAGTCAACTTTTGACTGACTGGGTCGATAAATGGCATCGCTGCAGAAACTAGAGGAGCAGAAGGCACCACAGCATCGGCTCTGCAGTTGTTTAGACATTGTAAATAAGCATACGAACCCTGTGGTGTAGAAAGCTGCTCTTCCGACCATCCGTTTGCCAGGAATAGTCCATCTGCGTTGGATGTTCGGACAAACGCATTGGATCCAAACTCCTTCAACCACGCTATCAGAGATTGATATGTAGGCGCTTTTGACCAGTTTGATATCATGTTCAAGTGGGTAAAGTAATAGCCCCATCGATATTCCTTAGATGGCCAGTCATTGTATCCAAACACACTGTAAAGAGAGGTCAAACTAAACTTGAGGAATCCCGGAAAATTCTTCTTGAATAGATCTCTTGAGTGGTAGTCCAATCCTTCTGCCGCTGACAATCCTGCACCGGCAGTAATTAAGATGGCATCGGCTGAGCGAAGCCAGTCTCGGGCGACTTGGAGAGAACCTTCCGTCGAGCTTTTGATGAGGGGCGAAATCGATGTCGAGCAAGGACCAACAAGTGCAGTGTAGATCTTGGTATCTGATTCTGTGAATGTATTAAAGATAACATCCGTGATTGTCGTAGATGGATGACTTTCCAACTACGACGTGACCGTCGACACAGCAATCTTGGCAGCCTCATCAGCTGGAAATGAAAAAAGGCCAGTTGAGATACAGCAAAGCGCAACTGACTTCTTATCATATTCGTCAGGCAGCAAAAGCTCCACGGCGTCGAGGATGGCTTCGTAGCACTTTACAAGTTGAGCCCTCTCTATGTCTGTAGGCGAAGCGCCACGTTTGAGTTGTGGGCCAACTGTGTGTATGACAGAAGAGGCATGGAGCGCATGCCCCCCAGTGACGAGCACGTCTCCAGGTTTGAGGTCCTTTGCCCTTTCTTTCATCAGCCAGAAGCATTCTTCTCTGAGCCGTGGCCCTGCTTCGGCGTGGATGATGTTGTCTATACATCGGTGGGTCGGTTGGAAACATCCAAGACCTTGGCTATTAGCTGCGTTTGTGATGGCGGCGATATCAGTAAGAGTTGTTATGTCGCCTTTCCAAAAGTGTATGTTTGTATGTCTCGATGCATCATGTGTGATGGTTCGTGATGGGGAAAGTGAAGATAGTGGAGTGAGCAGTTTATGTTCCCTCACACGCATGAGAATCGATTCGATGTTTTGGAGCATCTTCTCTGGGAGAAGTGGCACAGGTAGCCGTACGCATAAACATTCTCGAAGGAGGGCTAGTTTTGATGTTGTTTCGAGATGGTCCAGATGTTCTTTGTAGTGCTGTAAATTGTCGACCTGGGAAAGAGAACTTAAACCGTTTTCCGTGATATCGTCGATGAGGTAGGATAGAGACTCATCTAGAATGGTGGCCGTAACAGCGTTATTGTGTATCATGGTGAGTTACGTATTAACGGTTCCTCGGCAGTAGGAAAGAAGATTGATTCAGCGGGTGAAATAAAAATTTGATATAGCAAAGCGAGATAGTGATATAAATATGTAAAAATAGCCATCTCACGTTTATATTAATGGTTGATGTCAAACCTACGCCCTTTCATACATGGTTTTGAAATCTTCATCCCACTTGGATGGGGTGGGATGAACCCGAGTGGGATATAGTTACGTACTTGTGAATTATGATGACCCGGACAACAATCGACTTGCCAAGCGGGATGCAAGATGAATGACTGATTATAAATTTCTTCTCTGATAAATAATACTAGCCTAATGCTAGATACCTTTAAATTTCATACAAAATTCCAAACTCCATTCCATACCATCCATTCCTTCATTGTCGTTTGGTGAGTCAAGTCAGCACTGGGGTTGTAGATATTCAGGAAATAGGTGGGTACCAGTCAGCATACAGTTGAGACTGTCGACGTACATTCAGCAGTATCGTCGTGTCCCACATGACACAGGACGCCATCGTAGGAGGCATCCCTGAAATCTGTACGAGTAAACGCCTCTTATCAATTTAGCAAAGCAAAAGATATAGCACCAGATTTGTGTCCCATTATAACCTTGTTACCACATACAGCGACTGAAGTTGCCATATGTTCATCAGGAAGCCAAAGTGTATCCTGCATATCCCGTCGAAGCCACCTTTCAGCAACAAAGTACGTATTTGGGTGAGGTAACAGAGATAAAGGGGAAGTGTAATAGAAATGATCAATGGCAATTACTCCCCTGTCAGTCTCAATGTACATGTACCGACCACAAGAAGAGAACGAAAGACTGCGAATGGCAACTTGTAGGTCCATGAAGCATTTTGGGGACTGAGTATTCACGTCCCAGAGTCGAACAACACCCTCCATTAGGCCAGCCAACATCTCATTGTCTGGTGATAAAGCGATGAGAGAAGCCGGGGAACCGCATTCGATGGTTGCAAAAGATCTGCCTTGTATATTCCATAATCTGATCGTTGAGTCTTCCGAGCAGGAGACGAAAAATGAGCCGTCTGGAGAGAATGTAGTTGAGATCAATGCGCCCGAGTGTCCCTTGAGTGGAGGAAACAACATGTTGCCGGCTTGATCCCAAACAGAAATCGTAGAGCTTGACGAGAACGTCACCAAGGAAAGACTGTCTGGCGAGAAAGCTATACCTTTCAATCTGCCTAGCTGATCGCCGAATTTGACGACCAGCTGACCTGTCAAAATATCCCATATCTGAGCATTTCCCTCAGTAGAGCATGTGCCGAGTAGATTACCACTGGGCGACAAAGCTTCAGACAGAATATGAAGGGTCTCACTTCCAAAAGTATACATCCTCGCTCCCTTATCGTAGCTCCACAATATCAGTGTACCATCGGTGGAGAGAGAAGCGAGTAAGTGGCCGTATGGAGAGAATATCAGATCACTGATGCTGCCACTGTGACCCTCAAGCTTCCGCTGCTCTTTCCAGTCGAACCATATCTTTATTGTCGAGTCGTGGGACCCCGAGGCGAGCCAACGTTTATCGTGAGACAGAACCACACAAGTGATTTCCATTGTATGTCCCTTAGAAGCCCCGAAGGCGTGCATTCTGTCATATGTAGAAGGTAGATACGGCCGTTGGGTTGCTAGTGTGCCTGAGTGAACGTCCTCATCAAAGTCATCTAGCTTCCCAGTCATCTCCCAGCTACGAATGTCCCATAGCCGGACTTCGTCATCAAAGGAGCTTGAAGCCAGTATTGTGCAATCTGGCGAGAAAGCGACAGAGTTGATGCCACTGGTGTGATTGGAAAGAGTTCTCAGGCAAGCACCAGAAGTCGCATTCCAGACTATGACTGTCTTGTCTTCGGAGCCAGACGCAACAAGACGCCCGTCATGGGAGAAAGCAACTGACATGACCTTCTTGGTATGCCCCCTAAGGATAATGGAAGCCTCAGTAATGGTATTCCACAACCTAATCATCATGTCATCAGATCCAGAGGCTATGTGACCTCCACTAGGAGAGTAGCGAATGGAGTTGACAGGGCCTGAATGACCATCTAATATCCTGGGCATTTCATCAGACGGTTTGGATGGATCCCAAATCCTTAGAATACCGTCCACAGAGCCTGTTGCAACCATCAGTCCATCAGGGGAGAAGGTAGCCGAGTTGACACAACTGGATTGATTATCGATCCTTTTGACCTCCTGCCCTGTCGATACGTCCCAGAGAGCGACGGTTTGGTCCATAGAGCTAGAGGCAAGAAGCCTCCCATCTTGTGAAAAGACGACTGAGTTAACCCAACCCGTGTGAGCCTTGATGGAGTAGTGTAATACACCAGTCTCGATACTCCAAACCATGACTGGAAAGTCATCTGAGCCTCCTGCAACGGTTTTGCCATCTGGAGAAATGGCGACAGAGCTTATCTTATCTGTCGCGCCACCTTCAAACTTCCGTAGCCTGGACTTTGTCGTTACATCCCAAAACTTAACGGCCTCAAAGTTTGACCCTGAAGCAATGCGCCTGCTATCAGGGGTAAAAGCAAGATCCCTGACGTAGTTAAAGTCATCCTTGGGCTTGGGGATATCTGCCTCGGCGACCCAGACATCCTGAATCCAAGACTCTTGTTGATGACGAAAATGAACCCTCAGTTCATTAGTTAACGGAATAAAGGCTAGCGCGGCACAGTATATTTGCAGGGGAGCCTTTATGATGATATTTTGGAAATTGAACATCAAACGCCTTGCATCTTTAACAAATGGTATCTGGCGCTGATTACGGTCAGGCTATAAGATATGCATATCAGTAATCTCGTAAGTTCATATGGCGCAGAGGTAACATACCATAAGTAAAGAGTGATACAACCTGATAGTTGCACCTGTTTCCGAGCTCCTCCCCATAAGGTTCATAGCTTCAAGCCAGTATAGAAAGTATTGCTTGAAAAATTGATTTATTGCATCTCCATCGTAGAGGCAAGTTCCACTTTGCTGGTAATGTTTAACCCAGTAGGTACACGCATATTGTAAATCAGGAGGTATGTCTTTAGTGATCTGGCTTGCTTCCAGTGTTTCAGCAAGGGTACCGGACGAATCAAGATAACACATATTCCTGTGGAGCATCTTGGACATCAGTGCAACGCATTTATCTCCTATAGCTCGATGGATATTCTTCTCACCAACGAAGAAGTCAAAGTCAATACAGCGATCCTTATTCAGAAGAAAGTCGCGGAACGTAGGATGGTGCAGACGAACAGGCCGAGGGTCCTGATCAGAGGAATGTTTCGGTATGTAAAAGATTGTATGCAAGTCATTAAGGGTTTCTTTCACGTCTCTGAGATTGAGATCGAGGAGCATGGAGAGTGGTTCCATAGGGAGAGGAGAATACAGAATGGCAACAGCCCCAATTACCTGTCTCAACATCAAGTAAAGCTCTTCTTTTTCTTCGTCAGTGGCTCGCAGCGCAAATTCTTGAGGAACAGTAATGTAGATCTGATCGAGCTTCTTCTCAGGTCCATCACCTGATGAAAAGCCGTGGATCAGCATCTTCATTCTTTTCTCGATGGTGGAAAACCGTGTTCCTTTACAGATAAAACGGCATGCAGTCGCGGCCCATATGAAGAGGCCCGAGGCGTTTTCCACAAGTTTCCTGATACTGCGACTATCAGGCCAGCTATCGCCATCAAACCCTCGCTCTTCGCGAAACGCTTTCAGTCGATCTCTGAAGTAGAGACTGATGTCTTGGTTGACCACACTGGGTGAGATATCTTCAGGAACAAAGACCTGTCGTTCACAGTCTGACATCTGGTTGAACCCGTGGCGGATTGGTGTCTCGGGTCGACTCGTGACGAGAATCCGTAGTCGAAGGTTTGTAAGTGCCTTGGCTGTTGCTAGAGCCTTTACGATCGCCCGAATATCGTTCTCATTGTCGCACTCATCCAATGCGTCAATTACCAGCAATATTGGACCTTCGACCGAATGAATAGGGATCTTGGAAAGCGGATCAACGATCAGCTGTTTCCATTGATCTCGAAATGAATGTTCCATAATGTCTTGCTGCTTCGAGATAGCGTCGGATATATGAAGTCTTGGCTCTGACATCCCAGCTGCAAGCTGCCCGGCAAGCGTCGTGGCAAGCCTGTTGGCTTTGCTACGGTCTCCACCACCCTTAGAGAAGAAATAGCTACCTCCAAGAAGACCCTTGTCATAGTAGATCCTGGCAATTGTACGCGCAATAGTTGACTTGCCAGTGCCTGCTATACCGTTAAGCCAAAATATGCAACGACTATCATTGCACTCAACCCATGTCTGGATATGTTTCAGGATTTCCGACCTCGTATCCTCCAAACATATAGGCTCATGTTGATTGTGGATAGAATTGAAGGCTGCTTCCTTCGCCATAGGTAGTGCAGATAGTAAGTAGCTCTTGTTTTCTATTTTGCGCCGGAGCCTTTTGAACGCTTCGTCTCTCTCGCCCTAACGAATAGTCATTAAGACACCAAAAAGTCCTTGAAGGCAGTATGCCATGTCCTCCTTGCGTTTGGTCTGGCGATTCTTGATCCAGCCTCGTCGCTCTTTGACACTGAAGCTCGTCAAACTGGCTCCGCGTAAAGCGGCAACCGGTATCTTGGTAACCTCATGAATGATAGATTCCAGTGAAGACTTATCGCCTAATCGAAGTCCTTTTTGGTGGAGAACTCCACAGACTTTGGGGCCAGAAGCTCCTGCAGTGTCCAGCCTCTTGTGAACTATCGGCTGTTTCTAAATGCCGATTCCTATAAATGTGTTGGTGGCGGTTGATGAGTATCGTCTTTGCAGGACGACATATCAACTGACACATCCCAGAGGTACACATAGCATCGAGCTGCGTTGCGGTACCAGTTGAACATGGAGATTATGGCCTCCTGTAAGGCAGCGCTGCTCTCTTTATCGATACAGCAGGTATCTATCCAGAAGTGTTTCAAGCCGTCTTTAGCAGTTCTTGATCCGCAGAAATGGATCTTTTCATAGCCTCCGGGCTTCGTTCTGGCAAGCCCCTGAGTCAGATCTTTCAGAGTGACCTCGCCCTTGTCATCCAATAACCAGGTATGCGAGAGAATCGCATATTTGGGGAGTGATTCTGTTCCCGACTCACTACCTAACTTGTATTCGCCGTTTGGGTCGCAATGTAAGAGACGCATATCGATGGGGAAGCTTTGATTGACTGAAGCGATGTTTAGGCTTTGTGAGGAGCTATAGACGGGTGGCAGATAGACTACATAAAATAGACCTTGCAGCTCTCTTGCAATGACTTGGCAACCAAACAGTGGACAACGGGTAACAGAGGTAATCTGAGAAAGAAGGAGAATCGGAGGAAATTAGGCTAGATAGCAGAGATAGGAAACCACTGGACTACGAAAGTGAAAGGCACCGGTATTTAGTAAGATGGTATAAGTGACATGCCGGTTGCAAATTGGAATCCCAGCCTATATCGGAACTTCCAGTAGGCTTGGCTGCATGAAGTACAGAAGAATCAACTCTCATTAAAGGCCTATAGCCTAATGCCTATTTATCTTAGCCGCTGCTACATCCGTCTTGCAAGCTATAATAAATAACTATACCTTCAGCCGAGAGTTTTACAAGTCGAATTGGGCGTTTGGTGCGTCGCGGGGGTTTTAGCCAATACATAAGCAGGGGCGATGGTCTGTCACGCCACTATGCAAGTCCCACCTCCTTTACCCTGACTAACGCCTCAGCTCTTAGCTTTCGTGTAACCATGTTCTTCTTAACTGGTACCTCGCCTCACTCCTCTAGCCCGCTCACTTCTGCCGTGTCTCACTTGCGGGTTAAAGTGCATGGCCAAAGTGGTTTCAGTCACAATTTTATATTGATGTGTCTTTAAAGAGGGGTAACACGAAGAGATGAAATTCTCATAGGTTCCAGCCACCCTTGGTCATGAGCTTGTTGCTAATGACTTGGCTCATCATCAGCAGCTGCTGATCGCGGTATCTAGGTTCCACAAGCGATATACCAATGGGCATGCCGTTCTCCCCAACAAATGCAGGAATATTGACGACCGGCATGTGGAATCCCTGTTTGCGTCAGCCAAAAACGTACAAGAGTGATGGACAAAGACACTCACTGTCCAGAGTGTATTGAAAGTTGCTCTGCCCATATCTCCGAGGCCGAGCGGGGCTTCATCTACTGCACTGGGTGTAATGATAGGCGACGTAATCATGGTGGATGTTTGTTTGGTTTGAGACACTGAGGAGCAGAGGCGAAAAGGACAAAAAACGGCGGCAGCCAAAACTCCATGCCAACCTTCCCTCATGTATTGGAAAGGAAGAAATGAGATGAGATGGAAGAGCCCAGTACGCATTGAATGGTGGGGTAGAAACGCAATGGATGACGGAAAGTGGAGGAATCTCCAGGAGGAGGCTCAATCAATTGAGATAAGTCAGCGCCCAAGGAAACGTGATTGTGAAATGGTAGCGCCTGCTACAGTGGTGCTACATGTGTAAACATGAAAGGTCCAAACTTCACTGGGAGAATAGTAGGTGAGGGGGCTGCAAGATGCAGACGGAAGAGGAGGAGTACCATGTTACGCCGAGTCGGCACAGCTAGCATCTTCAGGTGGCAGGGTGTGCATGCATGTCCAAGGCAGGCAGCCTCCTCACTTTAGAGGACATAGCACACACCCCATCATGTAGCACGTAAAATGTCAGCAAGTTTCCTATAGCACTACGGCTGCCTCGTATCACATGCATCGAGAACCGACCAGTAGTTGAGGAGAGAAGATGGCGTGGTTGAGAGCGGCTACGGATCTTGATCGACCGAACGTGGATCGAATCCAACTATTAAACCCCCAACTATTGTTATCAACCGTTGCTTCGTATGTCCAGATCCAGTGTGGAATTAATAACTTTTCAAGGACACAAATTAGACAATATACCATGGCTCGAACCTATTCTCCACAGCAAGTTGCTGACTTCTTGGCCTTGATCGATGTTCCTTCTGAATATCGTGACCCAGATGCACTGTCGCCCACTCTCGATTCTCTAAGAATCTTGCATACGCACATGGTATCATCAATTCCTTATGAGACCCTCGTGCTTCATTATTCACCTGACCGACAAGTTCGACTTGATCCGTATCAGTTGTTCGACAAGATCGTGGGTCGCGGTCGTGGCAGAGGCGGTTATTGTCTCGAGAACAACCTCTTTTTTCTTTTCATGCTACGCGATTTGGGGTTTCAAGTTTATCCTGTGGGTACGAGAAGCCGAGGCCGTGTCTATGGTCTCCCACAAGGGAGTTTCCAAGGCTGGTGAGTTGAAACGTCACTGTCAGCTTTGATTGTAGCTGATGACACGACTACAACAGGGGTCACATTGTACGAATAGTGATATTTCCTAACTCATCTCGGTGGGTTTCAGATGTATGCTTCGTTGGTGATGGACCAACAAGGCCTATACAGCTCGTTGAAGGGTCCTGTATTCGCAACATGGGCACACAGGACGTTCGTTTCATTCGCGATTTTGTTCATGGACAGGTATCCCGGTATCCAGAGCACATGATATGGCAGTATCAGTGTCGCAACAGCGAGGATCGGCCATGTTTGTTCACAAGTGGATGGCGGAAGAGCAGAGCATCCACCCTATTATGTTTGATCAACTCATATTGGCAATGCGTGCGTCAGTGCACTGCATAACCCCCCGTTTCCAATCCCGTATTGTCACTCCTCGTTACCTACTGTGCCAAAAGCTTCGCTCAAAATAACATTATTCGCCAGATTCAACATTGTTGAAAGAAGAAACCCCGGAGGATGATAACAAACACCAGTACTGTTCATGTGTGTCATCTCCTGTCATAGAGCTCTCGGCTTCGTATTAACAGATTCGCCAGTGAAGTTGACGACTGCCTATATTTACAAAAAAAATAGACCCAGCCCAAACAAACGTTAAGTGTGGTTTCTGCTAACTGTCCAAGTTGCAGGTATTGCGATAAAAGAGTTTAACTCCGAACTCATAAATAAACTACCTTCAAAATCGTCTTCATGTTGGCAAGCAGTAGACAGCCCGGATCCGCAGTGATTGTTTCAACTACGGTTTGATCATCGAGGGGCTGGCTTTGAATCACTCGGTTGATTCCATGGACTTCAACAAAGTCTTAGACGATTTTCCACCTCATTCACTCATAACGGCCAACCCGCAATTCCGCCTGTTACTTCAGCAAGTCAATATGTAACGAAATGACAAACGCTTTACAAATTCTCACGTTTTCCGTACCTGTCAGACCCCGTTGGCCATTCCTCCGGCTGCAAGTGACTGGTTCAAGAAGGGCTTTACCTAGTCTAGCATGTTCGTTTTATGCAGTATCTTTTAGATTCCCCTGCAAGCCGCCATAACAAATATGCAGAGGTCTTTTCGCCTATCCGGGACTACCAGACGTTGTATTTTATCCCTGGATATTTACATAAGTAAAGATATTCAGATATTCGACACAGCGATGGACCTTACATAAGAGAAAGCTACATAATGTTCACACGTTACGGCTAAGATAGATCCCTTATAAGAAGCCTGCATCTTGAATAAGTCAACAACTATCTCCCCTCGGAGACCGTGACAGGTTTAGGCCTTTCCAGCCGATTTCTGCATTATGATGGAATGTTGTAAGTCGGGTTTGAACCACCCCGTTGACGAAATAGGCTGCTATCCCTTAACCCGCGTTATATCTGTAGGAGGAGAGATGACGGGCCATATACCATACATTTTCGCCATATTTGACACCAGTCGCTGCTGCTAAAGATGGGTATAGGTAAGGTAACTTGGCTATCTTATAATTTCCCAGACGGTTAACTAAATCAGTAATGGCGTCACTTCTCTTTACCGTTCAGGCCAGACGATATATAGAAAGAATTAATACAGCAGGGCCCATTTAGTATATTCAGCTGCAGCACTACTGGTGTCGAGCATTGTAGACATATACGTTACTCCGTAGATCCAACAGAGCTAAGACGACAAGAGTGGTAGATCCCAACCTCATCACACCGCTGTTGACAATCACTTAGTCAAAAAGGGGAAATATTCGGGTGTTATGATAGGTAGCCTAGCCTGAGTGAGCTGAATGTAGGATTGCAATTCCAACTGTAGATAACACAGCATGCTAAAAAAGGTCTATCGAACGGCCTTGGCACTACAGCCCTTTATAGCCGAGAGTTGAAGGATTGATACCTTGTTAACCTATCAGAAATTACAACTGTTCACTATTTAAAACAATGTCCGTACAGAGGTCGACTGTCAACACGTAGAGATCTGGCGGATCTTCAAGAATAGACACACCGAGCAGCGTGAGCAATGTCTGGACCAACTAACAGCCCAGCTTCCCGACTGCCGCTCGGTACCTTTGTTGAAGGATTACTACCGTGGCCATGTATCATGCAAATCTCGCATAATGCGAAATCTCCATCAATGGTTCTGTTTGGTAGTGACTACAGTTGTCAGTTCTGAGTATAGGGAGAGTCTTGGTCGCTCATGACCTCCTCACGCTCAACCTGAGTAGTGATCGGCTACACATTGGTGTTGCGGTTGAAGTACCACAGGGAAACATCCGATACAGTATTTAGTAACACGCATGTGGGTTAATATGGCGTGATGGATATGCGAGACTGGTTACTGATAACTCAGATGCTGCAACAAGGGTCGGGGGATATCCAGGTAACTTTCACACAAGAGGCAGCTGGAAGCTATATTAATTAAGCTCATGTTTCTGAAGGGCAGCGATGATCCAAGAAAATGGAGACCTGAGCAAACATCATTTTATCATTAATTCTGAGCCTGACAATGTACTGTCTCTTTTAGTCCCTCTGCTTCCCTTCTCCAATTTCCTAGAATCACTGGTTTGTATTACAAAACAGTCCAAAAGAAGCAGCCGACTGAAATTTCTGCTCAGCCTTGGCCCGGAAACGTCTTCTCAACATCCGTGACGCCCGGGAACCAGGAAACGCGGTTATCGATAAAATGCTCCTCGACAGGCCGGAGCTTCGTTTCGTGCAGCGAAAAGTCGTCGACAGTGCCAATGCGCAAGATGCTGACGCCGGGGAAACGCTCACCAGCACGGTACATGAGAGTGCCACAGTTACTACAGAAGTAGTTGGTCATCATCTTGCCCGTTCCTACCGTCTCATTCTGACCGTATTTCTTGAGCAAATCCTGCCCACGCACGTGCTCGAGGAGCGAGTCCTCAACGACAAAGTTGCTGGCAAACATGGACGCTGTAATCTTGCGACAGTCGAAACAGTTGCAGACGAAGGTGTTGACAAGACCCTTGCCTTTATTGATTGGCTGTTTTGCGATAGCAGATGCGTTGGTTCAATCCAGCCACGAGCACGCTCAATTAAGCTATAGCGTTTGACTCACAAATGAGAGCTGTACTTTGCCGCAGTAACAGGTGGCCGTGGCCCGGTCCTCTGTGGACCAGCCATCTCTCGCTTGGCCGGCGTGAGGAATGAATGACTTTGACTTGTCTGCGGTGCTCATGGTGTCTGGGGTTGTCGAATTCGAAGCGGTTGTTTCTGGTGTCACTTAAACTAGAGTAGTTGATTCTCTTTTAAATTTCTCAGGCGGATGTGAAGGCATTAAATAAATATCGATGACGGATGCGTAGTTGCAACGTTGTAAAGTATAGATGAAGCAATACGAGGAATTCATTACTAGCCTGTTTAAAGAACAGGCTTAAGTCGGCGTAATTTGTAATTTTTATCTCCCTAACGTTATTCATAACATTAGTAAGCTGAGACACAGAGTAGTAGAGTTAAGAGATTAGAGTTCAGGTTAGAGTTAGGAATTTTTAATAATTAGGAATTACTAATTATTAAAAATCAATACTAATAAATAACAGTAATATAT
>JAAVUI010000242.1:0-58292 GCA_014899075.1 Fusarium goolgardi
TACAGTTTATATAAAGTTGTAAGTTATCTTACCTACTCTCTAGAGGAGGGTAGGTCGTCTTGATTACTTAGACCTATAGGTAGAAACAGTCTGGGCTGGTCTTGATTGAGGCTGGGGTTATATTTTATTATTGCAGTCGATAGAGTCTGCATATGCGTGGACGGCCACTGTGTGGGATGGGATTTTTGCGATAGGAGCGGCCGCTCTATCCGCTTGATTCTCAGTTCAATAGAGTTACGGCAAAAGATCGGACTCCAGTAAAAGGGAACATACTGATACCTAGTAGAGAAAATAGTTATTGCGGTGGGCTGTTCCTTCCATTTCCAAATGATGGAAAGTGACGAGGTTGGGAGCATATAAGCTTGTCGTTATTGAGCGAGCACCTAATCCACTGAACTCAATTGATCAATCATACCAACCTATCCGTACCTACCATGCTACTCTGAAATGTCACTCTGACATTTGTTTCAGCCTCATTGAACATCCTGCCTCAGTGTGTAATCGTACCTCTCACCATGAGTACCTACCTGCTACCCAGGTACATAGTAGTAGTCAGCAAACTCACCGACTTCTGTTCCTTTCCCTCCCTCCCTCTTTGTCCCGTCTCGTTAGAATACGATACTGTACCTCAAACTAGATCTATTCCCCTTAAAGCTCATAGCCAAGCTTTGACTAGCGAGCTGCAAGACGCAACACGGGCATTGAACCCGGAGGTGGCTTTTTTTTAGGACGCGTCTGCAGTTGATTTCATTAACTCAATCAAACAATCACTTCGCATACAGAAACTCATCAACAGCGTTGAACATCTATTCTATATCGCACTGTCGCAATGGAAGATTATCTGTTTCGACATTACGTCGATCAATGCCGCGTCGTTAAAGAGGAGACAAGCTATGTCGAGATTTTCAATTACTCGGTAAGTCATCATCTGCATCAGCGTCTGCATCCAAGATGTCACTGTCAACAAAAGACGAATTAATTTACTAATGTGCTCATCAGGATCCCTTTTACAACGTCTGTGAGGAACATCCTTTACCGGACGACGAGTTTTATAACTTTGTAAATCGAACCGTTAGTATACCACCAGTCCAATGTCTTATCCAGAACCCAATTGACAAGGACAGGGTGCCTTTGCACCACCAGAGAACCTGAGGCCTGATACCAAGCTGCTCAGCGGTGTCCGATTAATGTGAGTTTTGAAGACACTGCATCTTTGGTATAAGAACCAACTAACACTGTTGCCAAGAGTCCAAAAGAATGCCAAGCATCCCGATACGTTTCTCCCAAAGGTCATCTCATTACCTTCGGAGAAATATGGATCCATGGTTCGTGCTATGAACCTGCCACATCGAGGTATCGAAACAAATTCTGTTGTTGGCCCTTTCTTCTGGTGCGCACATGATCAGGATGATGACGACCCTCATCTACGTAAGTTTGCTGCTGGACTGGTCCATTGGGCTCAAAATCACTCACACTCTCTCACAGAAATCATCCACAGAAAATCAGATGTCCTCAAAAAGGGTAGAACCAGAGGTTGGGAGACCCTTCTCTCTCATTCATTCAAGACCGGTATCACCACTGGCTTCATCAAAGGAACCCCTAGCTCAGAGGTTGAAACGTCTTTAGAGCACCTCAAGGCATGTACCGACCAAGTTGGGCACCCGATTCTTCTCCCTCTCATCATCCTTACATACGACTTATCTCCGGAAAATGATGAGAAACAGCGCAAAGCTCGCCATTGGCTCCGCCGCCTTGAGAACGCCGTCAGCCTGCGCAACGAAGTCGAGGAGCAGGAGCAGTATTTCCAAAATGGCTTCATCGACATTGACGGACTGAGTCGTGATCTTGTTGAGTGTCATGGAAATGTCATGTGGAAACGTCCTCAAGCATATGAAGCGCTTGTCAAAGAGATGGAGAAGGCTGTGGAGACCTTTCGACTCGTGCGGATTACATTATGCCCCGACGCCGAGGAACAATCCGAGGCTGAACGAAAGCATCGCAAAGAGGTTGAGAAACTGCATCGAAGCATGGTATCTCGATTGGACTTTTACAAGGTTAAACTCAAGGGCTTGGAGAACTACATTCACATCACTCTGGAGAGGCTCAAGGTTCAGCGCGAAGCGGTAAGAGTTCTATACAGACATCGCGAAGCACTTCTAACATATTATAGCTGTATAACATCATGTCACAGCGCGAGGCAAGACTGAACCTCGAGATTGCAGGAGAGCAAAGGCGAATAGCCCATGCTAGTAAGCGAGATAGCACAGCCATGAAGACGTTATCCCTCATGGGTGCTCTGTTCCTACCAGGGACCTACCTTGCTTCCGTCTTTAGCATGACATTCTTCGACTTTGCAGCTGGTTCGTGATAATCACCTGTTTTTGAAAGAGCCGCCGTACTGACATAACCATCTAGATGCCGACCCTGTCATTTCTGTTGAACTCTGGGTCTACTTCGCCATAACCATCCCCGTCACCGCCATAATTGTCTTTTGCTGGATGTTTATTGACAAGCGTCGCCAGGAACAGCACAAGAAAGACGACGCAGACCTTGAAAAGAACATCGACAAGATGGAGAAGGAGATCATGTTTGCTCTTCGCAAGCGAACGATGAGCAAGGCTAACACCTGGAACACGGTTAGCCCGCCCCCAAAACCATGAGATTTGTTGGGCTACGAAGCTTGACTGAATGACTTTTTGCGCACTTCTGTGTAGTAATGATTCTTGGCTACCTACAAGGCAAGATTATGACTAACGAACACATTTTGATGCCATGTGTTATGATATATGACTCGTTTTCATGGATAGAGCTTGTTTTTTACTTCATTTTTTATTCAAAGAAATGTCTCGGCAATAAATATAAATATGATGCATTGAAATTCGAATATCTTCCCACATTACTACCTACTGTCTGCCAAAGGGTCATCCAAACAGCTGCCACCGGGTTTCCAATGTCAAGTTTCCCCGTGAAAAGTAATATCGACATAGCTGCATTAAAAATATCTTAACTAAACCCTCGAACTCCGTCATGGTCTATCCGTGCCGATAGCAAAACGTGAGGCATTATTCAAATAAAAGTGTGCTTTTCTCCCAAAAAAGACCTTGCGCCGTCATGTGTGGAAATGATCTTGTTAGATGCGAATTTGACCGTCGCCAGATCCACCAAACCACCTACGGAAATCAGGCCCAGAATTGGATGACCCAGCACCCGCATCGTTGTTATCGCCACCCATCCATTTTGGCTTCTTGATGTCGTTGAACCATTTGGGAGCCTCGATACCATCCATAGTGTTCTTCATGCGGTGACCGATGATTGCAAAAAGATTGTCATCTTCTGGTTCTTCATCGTTCCAATTCGGACCATAGCGATGTTCCGGGCCACGACGTGCGCTCGTCGTCGAGGGTCGAGCAGGCGACCGAGCAGGCGAAGAGGCCGCACCGCGAGCTGAAGGTATTGACAGAACGGGCGCCGATCTGCCACCTGTTGTTCCAGCTCTGCCTATCCTAGAAAGAGCATCCTCCCTGCGATGGAAGAGTGTGCTCCCACCGAGTTCACGAGAGATGAGGTCTCTGCCTTCACGCCAAGATCCAGTGCCGTAAGTAATTCCATTTTCTTCCTCATCGTCAATGACATCCATGCCAACGAAAATTCGCTTGACCCTGCCATAGATGCCAAACAAGGTAGCAAAGACAGGGAAAAGCACGACAACGGGGAAGAGGTCGTCAAACCAGTGACCCAATGGTGTAAAGTCAATCAATTGGCCAAGGAAATGGTAGAACACGGTCTTTTTGTAGACCTGACTTGATAAGAAGGTGATAAAGTTGTAAGAAATAGGAATGGTGAGTTTGGCCACTTGCATAGCATACCAGAAAGCCGACTCATGGGCTGTGTTGCGACGAACAAGCGCTCGGCCGCGCCAGACTTTGACTTCTGTCATTGATATCAAAGCAGCCGCACACATGTAGCAAATCCATAGCGACGAGATGGCTTGACCAGCGAAACCAACTTCAGGTTTATCGCCAACCCAGTGGTGTACCACTGTTAATCTGATGACTGACAGCTTGGGGAACGCAACCTTAACAACCTCAGACCAAACAATACAAGCGGATGCCGCTGCCAAGAATAGGCCAAGAAGGACTTGAGCATAAGGCAAGATCTGGTAATAATAGAGATATCGTGTGTATGGTGTCAAGACGACCGTTCTTTCCCAAAATGTTGCATGGGGTGATACATCGCCAAACTCGAGTTTCTTCGATGCTGCGGAATCCAGAATTGCTTGGGTTTCGGTCGCTTCTTGAACGAGGTCGCTCCAGGTGTTCACATATCGCGACCGAGCGTGTTTCGCGCGCACGTATTTCCTAGTGAGATCGGCAAGGTACTTTTCGGTGATGACATGCGGGATGATGGTGGTGTCGGAGCCTCCGCCAAATCGTGTGCTTCGTGGTTGAGATTCGGGGATGTTGGCCATTTCTTGCAGTTCTTCAATCCAATCTCGGTATACGTTTGCGCTTCCCGTCTTGCGTCGTCCAAGCTCAGTGACCTGTACCTCAATATCCTCAAGCTTGGCGATTGAATCCTCCATCTCTTCGTAAACCTTGGGCGCCTTGCTTTGTAGTCGTCGTAGTCGTCCGCTGATGCTTGCGCCGCGCATAAGGCGCCTCGGTATCGATACCAGGCCGTGACCCATCAGATAAATGGCGAGTATCAATCCCCAGCAGTACGCAAGTGCCATGATGGTGCCCTTGATGGCTTCAACCTTGAAACCAAACTTGATGAAGAAATAGACGAGGCCGATAGATGAGAAACCCAAAACGATGGCGTGAAACTGCGCATTACTGCGGACTGAGTACATGAATTTGTCGTATGGTTCTCTGTACCCTGAGTCGGAATATTCGGCCAAGATTGGGAGTATAAACCTGGGATCGCTCGTCAGCATGACAAGCCATACAAACCATTGAGTAAGTCATCATACCAAGTCAAGGCAAATGTCAACCAGTACGAAATGCGCCATGAAACCAATACGACTCGCTCTGGAAGCCATATCCCTCTTGTAGCTTCATCTCCAGTGACTGCGCTCGAGGCGAGGTCGATCGGGACAAGAATAACGACTATTGTTGGCAACCAGAGAGCGAAGAAGATGGGGATGAGATAAAATGCTGGCGTTGTTCGGAGAGGGAGGTAGTATCGTAGAATGAGAAGAACGATGAGAGAGATGACGACAAGGACGATGCATGAAAACACCGCTGAGCCAACCGGCGACGAACTGCTTGTTATGTGTAACATTTCTGAGAGACGAAGCGCATGGTGCACAAATTTGTAAGGATAAGATTTAGAGTGAAGCCTAGGAGGGTTAACCAAAAGATGGTTACTAAATTAACATGTATGCGACGACGACGGGACAGACAGGGGCACGGGCCGTTCGGACTTGGCCTTGAGGTACGTACCTTGTTCTCTCTCCATCTTGCGTCATTCAATGCCCGCACAGTAAGCCCTGCAGATTGTACCTGACGGCCCCTACAGGTACGCCTTAATTGAAACGCGTGTAACGCATCAAGTCACCTACCTAGACGCGCTGCTCCCCGCGTTTTTGGTACGACTTTCGACCTCCATAGCAACGCAACTGCAAACTTCCACCACGGAGCGCATCGCAAGTTTAGTACTTTCAGTATTTCTTTGTAACCCTATTGCGCCGAATAAAATACTACTTTTTGAAGGCGGCAGAAAAAATGGAAGACGTCACGCAGTGTAAGTCCGGTCTTTGTCGCAACTTATAATACTTGGTAGGTATTCAGTACTGACATTTTTCAAAGGGCTGTCTGACGCCAACGAGGTCATTCACATCAGCCTTGTGTCTCCCTCTGAGTCTGGTCTCCAACATATTGCGACCTTTAATCCCCGGCACACCTACTCGATTTTCGGCGATGAAGAGAAGATTTTTGGTTACAAGGACCTCAAGGTCAACCTTCGATATCGCGCCAACGACATGCGACCGCACCTGAAGATTTCATACAGCAAGAAATCCGGCGCAATCAACGAACTTGAACCCACCGATGTTGCGGCTATTCTTGAGGAGGGCAACCATCTCCCTAAAAGTGTGTAGCCCTTGGTGCGCTTGGAACAAGATATGCTGACTGCATCCAGTTGCTTTTGCTAAAGCCAGCGATTTCGAGGAAAGCTCCAAGCAACTGAGCGACGATTGGACACCACCCGGAACGCTTCACACAACATTCGATAGTCCAGAGGGCCAGTACGAAATCTGGCGCGGAAACCTTGCCGACCCCGCTGTCAAGCAGCTCAACAGCCGTTTGCAAATATTCGTACCTCTCTTCATCGAAGGGGGCACCTATATTGGCCAAGACCCTGATGAGGACTCGACTGAGCTCGACCTATCCGATGCCGACCGCTGGACCTTCTTCGGCCTCTACCAGAAACGTAAGGTGGGAGACAAGACCGCCTATGTGTTTGTTGGCTACTCGACTATCTATCGCTTCTACTACTTCCAACCTCCAACCCCACCAGCATCACCACGAAGCGACGAGTGGGAATTGCCCAATGGCAACATGGACCTTGGCGAGCTGCCTTGCAGAACAAGACTATCCCAATTCGTTATCCTGCCTCCTTTCCAGGGCAAAGGTAATGGTGCGCGACTGTACAAGACGATTTTCGAGCACTACCACAAAATCCCACAAACTTACGAGTTCACTGTGGAGGACCCCAACGAAGCATTTGACGACTTGCGAGATATATGTGACCTGCGATTCCTTCGAAAGATGCCAGAGTTCAACAATTTGCGAGTCGACACCGATATCGCCATCCCTAAGAAGGGAACCCTACCAAAGCTGATTGTTGGCTTCTCGCTGCTTGAAGAGATTCGTCTCCAGGCTAAAATTGCTCCACGCCAATTCGGACGAGTTCTCGAGATGCATTTGATGTCTCAGCTTCCCCTATCAGTACGACCAACCATGGCGATCGATGAAGACAAACCAGTTGCGACAAAGGCCGATCGGCACCAAGCCAAAGTATGGAGCCTGATCGTGAAGCAGCGACTATACCGTCACAACAAGGACCTCCTTTCTCAAATTGAACCTGCTGAGCGTGTGGAGAAGCTCGATGACACCCTGCATGGCGTTGGGCTCGAGTATGCGCGTATCTTGGCTGCCGTCGATCGCTCAGACAAGCACGAGGGCCAGGCGACAGCTAACAGCAAGCGAAAGCTGGACACGGAAGAGGGTGCGGAAGGGTCGAGCAGCAAGAAGGCTCGAGCGGAAGATGCCTAAACGCCAATAGTTTTGTTTACGTGCGAGCTACCTAAGGGAAGAAGGGGGTCTAATTGGGCGTTAGGAAACGTATTGAACAGGAAAAACTGTATGTTCACTCTGTATAAAATCAAACCATTGCACCATCTATATCCCTATCTACCTATGCCATGCGATGCGATGCTATGCAAACAAACTGTCTCAATAGAGGCAAAAGTCGTGCCTGAAAGCCATTAGAAGGCTTATCGACTATTGTTTAATACAATGTAGAAACAGATACCGATAGATTCACCCGAAGACCCTGAGCCAAACTTCAGTCGGTTCTGAGAAGTCTCAACCACGTCTTGGTTATGATCGCCTTATTCGTAGTTGAACCTTGTTCCATTCACACCCTCAGCTCCCTTGCCGATCTGTCCAGCAACAACAGCGGCTTCACGCACAGCTCTCGAGACAGTACCACGGACTTTGCCCTCCTCAAGGACCAAGACGCCGCCAATAGTGCAACCCCCGGATGTGCAGACCTTCTCTCGGAGAAGAGCAGGGTGCTCACCGTTTTGGACAAGGCCAGCAGTACCTCTCATAGATTGCGTTGCCATACGCTGGGCATCCGGACGGGGAATACCCATGGCGACGGCACCGTCAATAGCAGCCTCCAGGACGAGGGCGAAGAAGGCAGGGCCTGAAGCACACAAAGCTGTTGATGCGTCCATGTGTCGGGTTGGCAGGTAGACGACGTCGCCAATGCGCTTGAAAATCCAGGTGACAAGGCTCTCTGTGACGTGGTCGAGAGGAGAGTTGGGAGATGCGATGACGGTCATGGATTCACGGATAACAGCAGCGGTGTTGCACATGGCACGGACAATGCGGCATCGGCCATCTTCCTCGGGGTCCTTACAGGGCACAGCGCCATGAAGTGCGATCTCAATATCCTCAACGGTGATGCCAGCACAGACACTGATGAGGAGCTTGCCGTGTAGAGCCTTTGAAATACCAGGCTCGGTGAGAATCTCCTTGACCATCCACGGCTTGCATGCGAGAATAACAACCTCAGACTGCTGAACAGCACCAAGGTTGTCGTTGTGGACAACCTTGAGAATAGAAGAGTGCTCCCAGAGGGCACTCTTGACGCGCTTAGCACCGATAGGAGTGGCTACGCTGGCAACGAAACGTGAGGGAAGTCGCTCAGGCACCTCATCGCCGGGCGTTGAAGTCAAGGTCTGGAGGGGCTTGGGTCCTTGCATCTCTGCAAGAGAGTTCAAAATACCACTGAGAATGGCAACGCCCATGGTACCTGTTCGATGCTCAGCAAGTGAACATGGTGATTATGGCCATGCTCGAAAATCTCAAAACCATGCTGGTGCTTATATCCATGTCTGTGTATAAGCTGCGCAGCCATGATATTTGTCTCATCGTGAATGAATCGTTCTACTTACCACAACCAAGGACAGCCACGGTGAGGTCTGTACTTCCATTTGAGCCGTAAGGCGTGAGAGCCATTGAGTTGGGCATGATGTTTTCTGTGTTTAAAACTGAACGAATAACCAAAAGTCGTGTATGGGAGGAGGAAAATCCAGAGGCAGAGGACTGACTGACTCGTGTCAAGTGTCAAGGTGGCTTTAGAATTAGTTTAGAGGAGGCAAATGTAGATCGGGATGGGGAAAGGTGGGAGCAAAATTGAAGAAACCAAAAAGCTGGGGAAACGGGGGGAGCGACCAGATTTATATAGAAGGATTCCACATTTATTTATTGATTCTAGTATTGTCAGGTTGACAGCGCGAGTCCTTGTTTACTTCATAGAGCTTAAGAGTACAGTGAAGCTACCTCTCGAATGGTAGAAAAATGCCGGGTAGTAGGTAACGTAAAGTGCCTTTGCTGCCCAATGCGCGGCCTGCCCCGTATTCAAAACAAGAAAACGAAGTAAAGACGGAACGAGAAGGGGTAAGAAAGTAGCTACGTCTAAATTGTATGTGGAAATCGATACTTTTTAACGGGTGCCATTCACCGAGAGAAGAGGCGAAGCAAACTGAAGACACCCAAAGTCTCACCATGTTAGGAAACGAGAAAAAACAATAGCCAACAACCATGGGTACATGTTTAGCAACCTTCATGTTAGATTCCGGCTTATTCCAGACCAAATCAGCCTTGCATGGTAGTGATCTTCTAAGCCCAAGGTGGCCTCTTCGCTCAGAATGTGCACCCAAGTGTAAGTGACCCCTGGCGATCTGAGTTAATTCGTGAGTATGAAGCCCCTGACATGCCCTTGTCTATTATCCATGTGTGGCTCAACGTTGCCTCAGCAAAGACGCACACACTTGACAAGCTTTCACCGGCAGCCTTTTGTAGTTAGAGCAATGTGATACATCTTCGGCCAGTCCGACCTGTATTGAAAAAATTTCAACAGTGAAGGAAATTCAGCTGAGGAGACGAAAAGCAAATAAAGTGATGCCCGAAGGAGAAACTGAAGATGTAGGTTAGGAGGTGAGACTGGTTTATTCCCGGTCACTTTCAAGGTCTCAAATTCTCTCACCGCGTGTGAGCACAGCCACAGCCACAATGTGGCACGCCAGGCAATTGTTTCCTTGCTGATCCACTAACAAACAACCTTACCCAGTCCCAGTACATCAACAAATTGCCTGGACCTCTCATCTCAACTATTACCACAGTCATCTTGATTGGAACTATTTTATACGAGAGTCTTGGTGCCTTGTTACACTGAGCAAGGACTTGAAGTCGTTCAAAGGTTGCGCTATTCTAGGTTCCGTCACTCCAGACTTTTTATTTTATTCTACACAGCTATTCCTATCAGGCTTGATATTCATACTTCACTATGGCCGATCCTTTCGAAGTGCGCATGCGCTTCACCTCTCAGCTTCAACATCTCAATGCGTCCGTAGCATCTGCACAAAAGGCCGCACAATATGCTCTAAGATACAGGGATATGGATGAGGATTTACACTCATGTATCCTGGAACAGTTAGAAAGAGTGGTAGGACCATTGAATCTCAGTGTAAACTCATC
Source organism: Fusarium goolgardi (assembly GCA_014899075.1). Classification (NCBI taxonomy): domain Eukaryota; kingdom Fungi; phylum Ascomycota; class Sordariomycetes; order Hypocreales; family Nectriaceae; genus Fusarium; species Fusarium goolgardi. The sequence continues at coordinate 10,275 of JAAVUI010000242.1, forward strand.
ACTGATCCAAGCCAACAGAATAACATGAACATACGGGCCAACATTATGTACTTCATTGAACATTTTCTCGACATGGCACAGCGCGATGGACACCCAGACTATATTCGGATGATGCAACGGGACATTATTCGTGTTGTTGATGCTGTTGCTCCCGATGATGGATCTGGTGCTGCCAACGTCAGAGTAGTTCGAAAGGTCGGTCAACTCTAGCATCATGAAATTCTTTTGAGCATTCAACTCACACTTATCATAGGTTTTGCAAGGGCTTCAAGGTAAAGGATACCTGGAGTCACAAGCAGTCATTCAGATTGAGGATGTTATCAAGGAACGCGAGACAAACGCAGCAGATTTCGCCTCACCAAACGGAGACGTTGAGATGACTGATATACCTACTTCTCAAACCATGCCCAAACCAGGCCGACGAGGCACATTAAATCAACTTGACAAGCGTCAAATAGAGCAGCGAATCGAAGAGGACCGAGAGCGTCACAAGCGTGAGCGCGAAAGTATATGGGCCATTCCCAAGACCGAAAATGCGGAAATGAATCGGCTGTGGGAAGAGACCAGCGATTTTGGAGAAGACGACGACCGCCTGATTACTGAAGAGCAGAGAGATTTTCAAATGGAGATGGAAATGCAGTCTGGCTGCCAGCACAATCGTGGGGCAAAGAATGGCAACCATTATTAGGAACGGGAAGACACCAGCGTTTTAGAAAAGGCGATTGGGCTCGATTATAGAACAAGAGGAATTGTTTTGAAAGGAAACGAAACGGAATGCAACTGCAGCTTGGCTGCCATCATCCAGAGAACGGGGACGAATGGGAACCGTTGTTCCGGCGTTCAACATATCTTTCCCAGGATGGTCTTGGAACGGCGTTTGCAATTGGGGAATTGAAAAAGAAAGTATTGATACCCGTCATTTTAATGACTGTCTGGGGTAGTGACGTTTCAAATTGTTTCATCATAAGTTCGAGGTAGTAATTGGAACTTGCCAGAGTGACAATAATTACTTTATGTTGTTCAATGTGATATCATGATTAGAAAGAACTCACCGATGAGTCTTGTCCAAGGTTGCATATTGTTAGATACTAGTACATATGTTTTTTATACATGCAATCCAGCCATCTATCGTGCCAAGTCGCTAGTCGTCATGTCCCATAGATCGATTGATCATCCATCTTACTCCATAACCACGGTGGCGCCCAACTCCTTCATGGTGTTGATGATCTTCTCGGCATCTTCCTTGGGAACGTTCTCCTTCATCATCTTGGGTGCACTCTCGACGAACTTCTTGCTGTCCACCAAGCTCAGGCCGAGCATGTTCTTGATCTCCTTGATGACCTTGGCCTTGGAGGGAGCATCGAATCCTTGCAGCTTGAGGGTGAAGAGGGTCTTCTCGGCGGCGGCGGGAGCAGCCTCCTCAGCCTCCTCGACAGCAGCGGGGGCGGCGGCGGGAGCAGCAGCAAAGCCGCCTATGGGCATATCGGGAATGTTGAGCTTGTTCTGTTCAAGGCGTCATGTTAGCGACTATAATCCAGATAACCCCGCCAATGCCCAATTGGTGTTTGTTCTAGCACCAGCACTAACCTTGAGGCTGGAAACAAGGTCGGCAGTCTCCAGAAGAGTAAGCTGGCTAATCTGGTCGACAATGGCTGCGATCTTGGGGTTGACGGGAGCGGCTTCGGTTGAGTTCCATCTCCTCGAGGTGGCCGGGATGCGGACAAGCTGTGTGGGTGCTCGGACAGTGCGAGCGGATCGGAGCTGGCGAGCACAGCTCTGGGCGGCGTACCGACAAGACATGGCCATTGTTGTGGTTGAACTGGTGGATGCTCAATTCGAGAGAGTCGTCGCGTGCGGGCGTCTGAGCGAACGTCTTGAAGTTTTTCGAGTATCGATGTTCTGGCGGGCTAGCGGCATAGTCACGTGGATAACTGGGGCCATCACTTCTACATGTCGAACGATCCTCTTTGCTTTGCAATTGTAACTTCCAGATACAAGCAAATGGGATTAAAACATAAACTTTGATTTGGAACAGTACTATTGAGCTAATCAAGTGGATTGTTGAGGCTGCCCGAGTTTCAATTGTAATGCTGTGCTGTCACCTGAGCCAAAAGCTACGCTTTCTTGAGCCGATGGGACTCCAAGCAGAACTAGACGTCGATAGTTGGAGGAATTGGGAATGTGAAGTAACGCATTTGTTTAAAAATAAATAACAATGATAAGTAGCATCCTCAGAATAGAAACACATGACCTCTAGCGACTCACTTCGGTAAATTGAATGTTGTCGATGCCAATTACTTTACATTTGAACTCCAGGGTCCATGAGATTAGCGCAGCTGCAATGCCCCACAACCAACACAAACCGAGATAAGATAACAGAAAAAAAAGTTAAGTTCAAGGTGCGGTTGGTGAATCACGTTAACACCAGCATCGGCAACCAAAATTTGTCGACAAGAGCGCAATCATGGCAATGATTGATGTCTCACGACAGAGGAGGTCGCTCCTTGCGGACGCGACTGTATTAGAACTTTTGCCCGCAGAAATACTGGCAATTATTCAGACAGAGTCCTCGACGAAGCTGCTCGATGCTATTGCTGAAGCAGCTCTTTGCCCACCACTTACAGAGCGTATCTTTGCGCATTTCGAGCATGTCTTCCCAGACGTTTGTGCTCGATGGATTCTCAACCCTGGCAACGAACAAAAACACATACAAATATACTCGTCACTGGCACGCATTCTCCCTTTTGCTCCGTATCTATCAACCTTCATCGAATACGCCTCTTCTACCACCGAACAGCCGACTAATTCACATTCTCTACGACTCCCACCCTTGAAACTCGACCAGGATGCTATAACTCAAGACGGTGATGTCCTCCTACAGAGTCTCCTTGTCGCCTGGAGGCTAATCAGCTTCGACTCGCGCAACTTTGGCCCCCTGACATCGGCCGCTTTCATGCAGACCCTTTTCAATCACCAGAGTACAGCAGTCCGTTATCTCGCGACCAGGATATTTATTCAACTACTTCATGGGTCAGATTGGAAACTTGAGTCCCTCATTCAGGAACATATCGGCAAGAGCGAGGCCATCCTCGCAGACTTTGACGGCAGATCGATTGATTATGGGTTCCTGTCACTGTACGAACAGTCTCGAGTAAAGTCCTTCCTGACTCTGCGCCAAGAAGTTAAGGCTGCTCACGGAGCCGACGACAATGACTCTCCGTACCTACAGGCCCTAACGCCTTACGTCGTTTCCTACGGCAATGTCATTCTCCCCAGACCTCTGGGCCCCACCGGAGAGCCCTCGAATCTCGTACTCACACCCACGACTGTGTCTAACTTGGAAAGTTTGGCGACCATGCTACGAGAACCCGACCCAGTCATGCTTCATGGTGCCCCTGGAGTTGGCAAGACCGCCTTGGTTCACGAAATCGCCAAACAGCTTGGCATGTACTCGAATATGGTCACACTGCACCTTAACGAACAGACAGACGCCAAGATGTTGATCGGTCTATACTCAACCGACACGAAGCCCGGCAGTTTCCAGTGGCGTCCTGGTGTTTTGACTACAGCAGTGAAAGAAGGTCGATGGGTGTTGGTGGAGGATCTGGACCGAGCCCCCACCGAGGTTTTGAGCACGCTGCTCCCCCTTATTGAACGACAAGAACTTCTTATTCCAAGTCGAGGCGAGAGGATACGTGCAGCAAGCACCTTCCGACTCTTCGCAACAGTACGGACGTCACGAGGTATGAATGGACGGGAAAATTTGCCTAGTATGGTTGGAATGCGCTTCTGGCAGACTTTGAATACCCAAGCACTTGCGGCTTCCGAGCTTGAAGATGTCATAATTCAGACGTACCCCATCCTGCGAAGGCTTGTCCCGGATATTCTTGCAGTATACACCCGTCTGTCCCAGTTTAGCAACAAACCTGGCGCATTGACTCGAGGCCGCAATGTGATGGACCGCCAAATGACGTTGCGCGACTTGCTGAAATGGTGTCGCAGGTTGCGGGAGTCTTTGATTGCTGCGGGCTCAAAGACAGGCGAGGAAGCGATCACAAATACAACAGAAGATCAAATGTTTATGGAGGCAGTTGATTGCTTCGTTGGAAGTTGTCCCGATGCACAGATCGGCAAAGACCTTATCTTTGCGATTGCTGAGGAGATGCGCATTCCGAAAGAGCGAGTCGAATATTATCTGTCAACTCATATACCCCCTTTACAGGAGAGCGAAAACCACTTCAGCATTGGACGCGCTGTGTTGCGCAAGAAGAAGCAATCAAACAGAGTACAGAAGTCAAAACGGCCATTCGCAAGCACAGCGCACGCCAAGAGGCTGTTGGAACAAATTGCTGTCGCGGTCAAACTCAATGAGGCTGTCCTTCTTGTTGGAGAAACCGGTATCGGCAAGACTACAGTGGTACAACAGCTGGCCGAGTCCTTGGGCCACAAGCTTGTCGCCGTAAACCTGTCCCAACAAAGTGAGGTTGGTGACCTTCTCGGTGGCTTCAAGCCTGTCAATACTCGAACATTGGCAATGCCCCTCAAGGAAGAGTTCGAGGATCTGTTCTCAGCTACTGGCATCTCTGCATCTAAAAACCAAAAGTACCTCGAGCAAGTCGGCAAATGTTTTGCCAAGGGACAATGGTCAAGGGTGTCTAAACTGTGGAAGGAAGCCCCCAAGATGTTCAACAAGATTGTGAAAGAGTTCGAACGAGTTCAAGCAGAACAATCAGAGACTCGAGATGGAGATGAACAGCCCACGAAGCGTCGAAAGACTCAGTCCAAGCTGCAAACCCTGCTTGATCTGCGTCCACGGTGGGACCTGTTTGCTCGCAATCTCGAGCAGTTTGATGTCCAGATCTCTGGAGGCTCTGGCAGCTTTGCCTTTTCCTTCATGGAGGGAAATCTTGTCAAGGCTGTGCGCAACGGTGACTGGGTACTTCTCGATGAGATTAACCTTGCTTCTCCCGATACCCTTGAAAGCATCGCCGATCTTCTGACCGGTCCTGAGGAGAGGCCATCCATTCTTCTCTCAGAAACTGGCGAGATCGAGAAGATCGAGGCTCATCCCAATTTTAGAATTTTCGGGGCCATGAACCCTGCAACCGATATTGGAAAGCGAGATTTGCCAGTTGGAATCCGCTCCAGATTTACCGAAGTTTATGTATCGAGCCCGGACAAGGATATCAAGGATCTTCTCAACATCATCAAGACTTATCTCGGCAACAGTAGCAGCAAAAATGACCAAGCAGCAGACGACATCGCCCGTCTCTATCTTAACACTAAGCGATTGGCAGAAGAGAAGAGATTGGTGGATGGAGCGAATGAAGTACCTCACTTCAGTCTTCGTACTCTGACACGAGTTCTGAGCTATGTGAATACCATTGCACCCTACTATGGTGTGCGAAGAGCTCTGTACGAGGGTTTCGCAATGGGCTTTCTTACACTGCTTGACAGAGAGTCGGAAAAGATGCTCGTGCCCTTAATATCCCACCACATCTTTGAGAGTCACGGCAACCCTCAGTCATTACTTTCTCAAGCCCCGAAACACCCCAACGACGGTAAACAGTATGTACGCTTCAAGAACAAGAACCGGGACAGACAATATTGGCTGTTCCAGGGCAATGAAACACCCGTTGAGCGTGACGACTACATCATTACTCCTTATGTCGAACGCAACCTTCTGAACCTTGTCCGTGCTACCTCAACCAGGCGGTTCCCGATTCTTATCCAAGGTCCAACCTCTGCCGGAAAGACAAGTATGATCGAGTACCTTGCAAATTTCACTGGAAACAAGTTTGTGCGTATCAACAATCACGAGCATACCGACCTCCAGGAGTATCTAGGTACCTATATCTCTGGGTCTGATGGCAAGCTCCTGTTTCAAGAAGGTATTCTTGTGCAAGCAATGCGTCAAGGTCACTGGATCGTGCTTGACGAACTGAACTTAGCGCCAACCGACGTTCTTGAGGCCCTGAACCGTCTTCTGGATGACAACCGGGAGCTGTTGATCCCCGAAACCCAGGAGATCGTCAAACCACATGAGAACTTTATCTTATTCGCTACACAGAACCCTCCGGGTCTTTACGGTGGCAGAAAGGTACTTTCAAGAGCGTTTCGTAACAGATTCCTCGAGCTGCACTTTGACGACATCCCCGAAGACGAGTTGGAGTTTATTCTTCAACAACGAAGCCGAAACACCTCTCCTCCTGATTGTCGGAGAATTGTCACCGTCTACAAGGAACTGTCAAGACTTCGTCAAACAAGTCGACTTTTTGAACAAAAAGACAGTTTTGCCACACTTCGAGATCTGTTCCGTTGGGCGTTGCGAGAGGCCGAGACACGTGAAGAAATTGCTTGTCACGGATTCATGCTGCTCGCAGAAAGGGTTCGCGATGAGGAGGAGCGAATTGCTGTCAAGGAAATCATCGAGAAAGTTTTCAAAGTCAAGATCGATCCCCAAAATCTGTACTCTGCGACTGTGGCCCCTGAGCTGAAGCAGTTCACAAGTCAGGAGAACAGTCAGGGAGTCGTATGGACCCATGCAATGCGCCGGCTCTATGTTCTTGTCTCTCGAGCATTACGCAACAACGAGCCGGTACTGCTAGTGGGCGAGACGGGTTGCGGTAAGACAACCGTTGTTCAACTGCTTGCCGAGGCATTGAAAAGAGAGCTCCATATCGTCAACGCTCACCAAAACACCGAGACGGGCGATCTGATTGGTTCGCAAAGACCTGTTCGCAACCGTGGAGCCATTGTCGATGCCATGGACGTAGACTTGAAGTCGGTTCTGCAGACACTTGGATTAGACATCCCCGGCTCGTTCGACGAGCGCTTGGAGCGATACAAGGCATTGGATTCCTCGATCATCAACAGCATTCCGCAAGACGTCCGGGAGCGAATTAGTGCCAACGAGACACGAAGCAAAGCTTTGTTTGAGTGGGCAGACGGAAGTCTGGTGGAGTCGATGCGAGAGGGTCAATTTTTCCTCCTGGATGAAATCTCCTTGGCTGATGACTCGGTTCTGGAGCGTCTGAACTCTGTGCTGGAACCTTCAAGAACGCTTCTTCTCGCCGAAAAGGGTGTTGATAACTCCTTTGTTGTTGGAGCCGATGGCTTCCAGTTCTTTGCCACCATGAATCCAGGTGGTGATTTTGGAAAGAAGGAACTGTCGCCTGCACTGCGAAACCGATTCACTGAAATTTGGGTCCCAGCGTTGTCGCAGAGCGAAGACATCTACGAGATCGTCAAGACAAAGCTCAACGACGACTCCAAGCAACTGACCGAAATCATTGTAAAGTTTGCTGCTTGGTTTGGTGACACCTTCAGATCTATGGCATCGGCGCCATTTTCCGTCAGAGAAATTCTGGTTTGGGTCCAATTTATCAATAACTTCCAATCCAACGAACCTATCGTTTCCCTGGTTCATGGTGCTTCGACCATCTTTATTGACAGTATCGGCGCCAACCCTTCTGCCATCCTGGCTACTGACCCCAAGTCACTCGGCCAGCAACGTCAGAAGTGTCTGGGCAAGCTAAGTGAACTTATTGGTGAGAATATCTCCGGGATCTATGAAACACAGCCAGATCTCTTCATGGATGACCATTCTTTGACCATTGGCCATTTCAGTATCCCTCGGGCTTCCACAGGCGTTGCCGATCCTGGATTTGCTTTTCATGCGCCCACTACTCGTTTGAACGCCATGCGAGTCCTTCGAGCGCTCCAGATGCAACGGCCGATTTTGCTTGAGGGAAGTCCCGGTGTCGGTAAAACCACTCTTGTTGCAGCTTTGTCCCAAGCATGTGGGCAGCCGTTGACCAGGATCAATTTATCTGATCAGACTGATTTGATGGATCTGTTTGGTACTGATGTACCTGTTGAAGGAGCCGAAGCTGGTAACTTTGCTTGGAGAGACGCCCCGTTCCTTCAGGCTATGCAGAAGGGCGAATGGGTACTCCTGGACGAAATGAACCTTGCTTCTCAGTCTGTACTGGAAGGTCTGAACGCTTGTCTTGATCATCGAGGTGAAGTTTATATCTCAGAGTTGGACCAAGTCTTCAAGCGTCACCCAGATTTCCGTCTTTTCGCAGCTCAAAACCCTCATCACCAGGGTGGTGGTCGCAAAGGTTTACCCGCTTCCTTTGTCAACCGTTTCATCGTTGTCTACGCCGATGTCTTCTCAGACGACGATCTGAACTTGATTGCAGCACACAACTACCCCAAAATTGAACCACAGGCGATTAGTCAACTAATTCAGTTTGTGTCTCAACTCGACCACAAGCTGGCCATCGAGAAGGCTTTTGGAAGCCAAGGAAGCCCTTGGGAGTTCAATTTGCGCGATGTTCTTCGCTGGTTGAAACTTCTCGACTCTTCTGACCCCCTACTTCACAACGCTCATGTCGACGATTTTCTCGATATTATTGTTCGACAACGATTCCGAACACAGAGGGATCGTGAGGAAGTGGACAATCTTTTTACGTCGATTTCCGGCTCGCCGCCACGACAGCATAGTCTGTACCATGATATCAACCCAATGTTTGGCCAAGTTGGGTTGGCTCTGCTCAACAGAGATCCTCATTCTCAGCCAGAGCGACTGCCTAATATCGACATTGTTCCTAGACTGGCTGAGCTTGAGTCGCTCATGATTTGTGTCAAGCAAAACGTTCCTTGTATTCTCAGCAGCCCTTCAGGCTATGGCAAGTCTGTTCTCTTGGAGCATGTCGCAGCTTTGGCCGGAAAACCTCTTGTGGTGTTCCCGATGAACGCTGACATCGATACCATGGATCTTGTTGGCGGTTTTGAGCAAGCCGACCCCCTTCGGGAGGTTAACGCTGCTCTCCGAGCCCTCCAGCAGGACCTGCAGAATTCGATCATGTCGGCAGTGCCAGAGGATATTCCTAACCAGGCTCTTCATCTACTTCACTTGCTTGATGGATTTACTGGTGACGTTGCATCGCTTCCTGCTATCACCGAAGCGGCTAAAGAGCTGCTTCAAAAGGTCCCTACGAACTCGGAGGTAGCGACCGCACTGTCCAAGGCCCTTGTTCCTCTGCAACATAACTTGGTGCTGGAGAACCCTCGTTTTGAGTGGCTGGATGGTGTCATCGTCAAGGCCCTACAAATGGGTCAGTGGCTGGTTCTTGATAATGCCAACATGTGCAACGCTTCCGTTTTGGATCGGCTCAACTCCCTCCTTGAGCCAAACGGCTTCTTGAGCATTAACGAGCATTGCGGACCCGGTGGAGAACCTAGAATCGTGCGCCCACATCCAGACTTCCGCATTTTCTTAACTATGGACCCCCGATATGGTGAGCTCTCTCGCGCAATGCGGAACCGTGCTGTCGAAATTCATATTCATACACCACCTCCTGCCCTCGACCCTTCATACAACAGAGTCGTGAGCGTAGAGAGCAGTCTACAACGGTACGGCACATCCAAACAGGTGGCCGACTCGATTACGGCAACCGACCGATCGGTCGAGATCGTTGAGCGTGCTCTTGAGACCCTTTCTATATCAGATGTTGCTCTCCTCCCTCGATTTGCTGACACTCTGCCAAAGAGTATTGTTAACAAAGAGGCGTTCGATACTGGAGTTGCAGAGTTGCTTAGCTTCCTTCACTCGAGCAATGGTGCTGACGGTGTCAATGCCGTTTCTGATCTGTATGCCTCCCTGAACGTTCCCGAGGCACTCAAGCCCGCACAACCCCTTCACCCACTCAGCAACTTCCCCGTGGCTCAGCTTTTGTCTTCACCTGACCACGCACGATGGCTTGGCGCTTGCCTCGAATTCCACCACGACCTATATCGTCTACAAAACTCTATCGAGGATCAGCGACGTCAGACTCAGGTTAACAAGTTAAACGCTCTCAACAGACTTCAAAGATCACTTGTTAGTGATCGTGTGGCAGCCGTGTCGAAGGATGCTACTGTGAAACTTGCTTCCTTCTTGGTCTCTACGATCAACGCTATTAAAGAGTGGCTTGGGTTCAACTTCGACTCTTCTGAATCGTGGATGGAGCGCGTTCGCATCCTCAGAGGTGTTGTACGCTATCTTGAACGCACCGTCCTGCTCACCACCGAAGACAACTTTGACGAGGCCAAGTTTCAAGCACACCTTGCACAAGGTGCAAACTTCCTTCAAAAACAATTGGATTTGTCAAACGGCACCCAAGAGCGGGAATTTGTTCTTCTTCTTCTTGACCGTCTTGGTAAAGACTTTACCGCTGGATTCAAGTTGTCGACCGGTCTGAGCATGGAGCTACTCTGGCATGTCTTCCGCCCGACTCCTCTGCCTACAAAGACACTCATGGACCAAACACTGGAACTCGAAAAGCTGGGCTCCCGATTCGATACTTTGCGATGGAAGGCGGGAGCAGCAATTCCCGACTTGGCAAAGGCCATGACAACTCTTGAGAAGGCCTCGGGAATTATCAGCAGTGATGTTCCAAATGCGGACAGCCTTCTGGAAGCTCTCACTACAGAAATTGAGTCCCTCGAAAGTCGAATTGGCGCTGATGAGGCCGAGCGTATGCCTTTCATGGTTGAAGAATTCGAATCACTCCGCCAGGTAGCAATGCTCAGCCCTGCCACCTCAGACCATGCAGAGTTGCAAGTACTGTCTAATATCCCTACGCAGGCTGGAATGATGCTTGCCAGCTCCCACCACCAAGCCGCGCTTCTCCAGTCAGTCGAAAATCTGGTTTTCCAGAGTCAATTCTCTTGGGATGGCAAGTTCGTGACATCATTCTGGTCAAAGCTTCAAAACCTGGGATCAGTCAACCTGGGCTCTCTAGCTCTCCTTGAAGCTGAGCTCCCAATTGCCGGCCGGCAGCTGGCGATCCTCAGTGCTGACTTGGTCCAGAATCCCTTGGTTAGACTGAACCATGTCCTTTCCAACCTTCTTCTTGAGGTCTTCCATGCTCATGGTCAGGGCCTCAAGGAGGCTGTTGTTGGAGCAGCGCAACTTGTTCCTCAAGACCCTGCCACGAACTCGCAGGCTTTCGATGACATTTTGACTCTCATTGAACAAGATCACTTCCGCCAAATTGCCGTCGAGCACCTTATCCCTGCTCTGAAGGCGCTTACTGCCTCCAACGAGAACCTCCAAAAGCAGGCACATCTGTCGGCTTTTGCCTGGATTCACTTCAGTATTGGCACTGTCAAGCTGTACGTTCCAGATCGTGTCTTTGATCCTCAGAGTAGGCCGAAGATGGAACGCGAATTTCTTCAAGAGATGCATGCTCTTCTCGATGAGCGAACTGGGTCACTTCAGACGTTTGAGAAGCTCTTTACTGGACAAGATACAAATGAGCGTATCCGTCTCCTTGAAGCTGAAGCCACAGCCCTAGGCCCTCTTCCAGAAGAGGTTCGACCAATCTACAGGCCCGATCAATCAGAGCTCAGCCGCCTCCATGCTGAGTTCTCTAACGTGCTGAAGGCCGTTACGGGCCCTGCCCTGTCTTCTGCTCTTCAAATCATTGACAATGACCCGAGTAGAGCGGCAGAAGAGTTGCGGCTAGTGAAAGAAAACGTACTTCGACTTTTGGACAGACTCTCTGCACGTTTCGAAGCATATCAAGACATGACACGACCCACCTCAAGCCTGCTTCGTTGCCTTATGATTGGACTTTCACTATGCGACGCCGCATCAGCTCGTAACTTGGCACCTGCTTCACAGCAGCTTCTTGAAATTACTCCTTTCCTGGGTGGAACCATGTGGAACCAGAAGGACGGAGACTTTTCGTCGCGAACATTTGAATTCCTCAACTACATGTCCGTCGTTGCCAGCGTTGAAGGTTTCGAGAACATTAGTCATCATGCCCGTGATATGGTTTTCAAGAGCTTCCATAGTTTGTTCGATGAGTGGACCAAGAGACTCGAGGCCGATCGCAAGGAGCAAGCTGCCAAGGGCAGCCTTTACCGCTTCCGAGGCTCCTTGGAGGATGAAGAGGAGATCGATACAGAGGAGTTTAACGAGTTATTCCCGACTTTCGATGACGAAGAAGCGGCGAACGTGCCTTCTGCCAAGAAGCAAGACGAAGTGCGCGACCAATCTCTACGTGTGGCACAAATCCACAAGAACCTCTTCCTCACTCGACAAGACTTCGCTACAGCCATCAAGGATGTTTGCAAGTCTGTTGGAGACCGAGTCACATCGGAAACCATCGACCACAAGAACATCAATCGTAACCTGACAAGCAAGATGCTGGCTGGTACCATATTCTTTATGAACGACAAACTTGAATCACTCGTCTCACCCACTGTGGACAAGGGCTACAACTTCTACACAGATGCCAACGTTCCTGAAGCTCGTCAACTTGTTTCTCTCATGCACAAGATCAAAGCTCGTTTCCGTGAGCTACAAATGGTAGACGAGATTGGCCATATGCAACCGTTGGCCGATGTAATCCAAGCTTGTGATCAGGTCCTTGAACTTGTCCACACCGAGCCATTGGCTAAAATCCTCCCCAAGGTTGAGTACCTTCACGGTCATGTTTACGAATGGCAATTCGGTGGATGGGCAAGCAAAGTCTACGGTGTTCTTGCTCTCCATAACCTCCTTACCGATACGGTCATCCGCTGGCGACGACTGGAACTGTCAACTTGGGCCAATCTCTTTGACATGGAACAGAAGAAATGCCAGGATGATGCATACTCATGGTGGTTTGTGGCTTACCAAGTTGTCATTGCCGTTCCCTTGTCTCTGGTTGATGTTCCTAAAGAGATGGAAGAGTATGCTGCCTCTCTGATTTCAAGTTTGGAGATGTACTTTTCCACTGCAATCGTTGGCCAATATGGAGCACGACTCGCCCTACTACGTCAACTCCAAAGCCATCTCAAGCTCCTGACTGAAGACTATCCTGTTTTACAGGTTGTATTGCATTCGTTGTCCAATTTCATTCAGTATTACTCTCGTTACGAGAAGATTATGGAGGAAACTTTGCAAAAGGGACGTCTTCCGATTGAGAAGAAGATGAGGGATGTTCTGCTCATGGCAAGCTGGAAGGACACAAATATCAATGCTCTCCGCGAGAGTGCTCGCAAGTCTCATCAGAAACTCTTCAGGATTATCAGAAAGTTCCGCGGTGTACTTGGACAGGAGACGAAGCAAATCATAGAGCAAGGCCTTCCCGATGAAGAAGTCCGCCGCATGGCCCACATAAACAACAAATCTCCTGCTCCAGCGGTCCCGGCGGACGTCTTCTCCAAGCTGAGCGAGACCATGCCTGGGTGGATCGATGGCCACAAGCGACTTGCCAACGTCTCCAAAACTGTCTCGGTCATGCGCAAGATCTCAGACAACCCGGACATGTCTAGCGATGTACCGCAGACCATCGATGACTATGTTTCTAGCCTCAGCGATTTGATGGCAGAGTTGCGAAAAGAAACGCCACCCTTCTTGAATGACGAGAACAAGGAACAGGTCAAGCACTTGAAGACAAGAAAGAGGAAATTGTTCGCTGATACCTTACGCGATCTTCGGCAGATGGGTCTCAAGTATAACCTTGGACAAGACAAACTTGCCGAACAGGAGTCACTATCACTCGTATTGGCATCTATCAAGCCGGTGCAGCTCCCTAAGGATGCTTCCACTGAGGCCATGGACTATTACTTCCACAAGATCCTTGACCTCGCCCCCAAGGTTAGAGACGCGTCTAGAGACCACTCCGAGGATCTCACGAGCGCAGAGATTGCGCGAAGTGTTGGTTTCGTCGAAGGAATGCTCAACCTCCTACTCGCCCAGAGAAGTCTGATCTCTAATGGAGGCTCCTCATTGTCGCTACTCGAGCGATCTTCATCGAAATTCCATCACTTGAGTCTTGCCCACGAGCACGGTGCTCTCGTCCGTCAGACAACTGCATCCGACTGGAGACGCCTTCTTCACTGGCTCGTCCAAATCCTCCAGTATGCCATCCGCCTAGTGGAAATTCACGAGAGGCTAGGCGAAGCCAAGCACACAACAACTCTGGAGCATCTGAAGTCGTGGTATGGGCGATTCGAATCCCTCCAAACCTCCACTGTCGACCTCAAACAACTTCCAGAAGGCGTGTCTTCTGAAGCAGTTGTCCTTGCGGAGGCCAATTTCTCCAGCGAACTCGCCAGCTTCCGCGCCAGCCTCGAGGACCTGAACAGAGAACAGCCAAAGCTATCCTTTATTTTCATGCAGATTGCTGGCTGGACCAATATTAGCGAGGAGGCTCTAGGCCTGACATACAATGGCATGGAGCTAGACACATTTGCAAAGGCTATCTCAACACTTTGCGACAAAATTCTCGTCGCTATTGAAGGTGCAAAGAAGGCAGCGAAAGAAATTCCTCGTAAGGAGGACGAGCCTAGTTGGCTGACCAGCCACAGTGACGCCTTTGCGAGCTTGTTTACCAAGCTTCGTCCCGCGGAGGTTGAACGAAGTGTGACTAGCTGTATCAATATGCTGCAGCAAATGCAGCTCGAGGATCAGCATCTTGGCCAGGCAGCCATGAGCCTGATGGCTATTGCAAGCCCAATCTTGAGTGAGTATGTTGACCTCTCACAGCAGATATTGATGCAGGTCGTCGACATCCACAGTGCCATAGCACAAATGGCCTACAGCATGACCAAGACCTTCACTCAAATTTCGTCCCAAGGATTTTGCACCCCACAAGAAAAGTCTGATGAAACCTCTGGTGAATCCGGTAAAGTGGAATCCGGCACTGGCCTTGGTGACGGCGAAGGCGCCGAAGACATCAGCAAGGACATTCAACCTGACGAAGACCTTTCTGAGCTTGCTCAGGAAGCCAACAAGGAGGAGAATGGCGAAATGGAAGATGAAAAAGATGCTGTTGATATGGCAGACGAAGAGCTTGAGGGAGATATGGGTAGTGTTGACGGCGCTGAGGACGACGAAGAAGGATCGAAGAATGGGGATGAAGAGGAGGAGGAGAATGACATGGACGAAGAGGCTGGAGATGTTGATGACCTTGATCCCACTGCTGTCGACGAGAAGATGTGGGACGGAGATGACGAAGAGAAGGCCGACAAAGACCAACAGGGCGAGAAGGCCAAGGGGCAGAAGAAGGATGATGAGCAGCTGGCGGGAGATGAAGACGCTCAGAAACAGGAGGGCGAAGAAAAGCCAGACGTTGACGATTCCGGTGAACAAGATGCCGAAGAGGAGGAGGATGAAGCTGGCGCGGAAGAAGAGGATGTCAAAACCCAGGAGGAAATGAACAAGCAAGAGCAGACCGCGCAGGAGAACGACACCCTGGCGCTCCCTGAGGATATGGATTTAGACCTCGGCGACGAGCAGGAGCCAGCATCGGACAGTGACGACTTGGATGATCTGTCTGATATTGAGGAAGACAAGAAAGAAGCCGAGGACCAGGAAATGGGCGATGATGGGGATGAAGACTCGGAAGATGCAGCGGCTGAGGCTCAGCTCCAAGAGGAGGCAGGAGAAGAAGCCGAAATTAAAGAGGATGAAGAAACACCTGAAGAAAAGGCTGGTGGTAAAGACGAGGTCGATGAAGAAGTCAAACCAGAGGAAGAAGAGAAGGCCGAAG
Source organism: Fusarium goolgardi (assembly GCA_014899075.1). Lineage (NCBI taxonomy): Eukaryota > Fungi > Ascomycota > Sordariomycetes > Hypocreales > Nectriaceae > Fusarium > Fusarium goolgardi. The sequence goes on from JAAVUI010000242.1 coordinate 25,814, forward strand.
AACAGGAGAATGCTACGGATCAGAACCAACCTCCTCAAGATAACGCCACGACGGACACCGACAATGCAGCACCAAGCGATGTCAAGACCTCTGGCCAAGATCAGAATGCGGACTCGATGGACGTCGACGATAACTTCCAGAGTAATGCCGCTCAACAAGAGGACGGCGAGATGGGAGAAGGCGCCGCTGACCAGGATACAAGCGCAGGAAACAAGGGGTCTACGTCGCAGTCAAAGGAGATCATGGACAGAGCCGACCAAGAGCAAGACAAACCGGACTCAGCCCGCAGCGATCCTTTCAAGAAACTCGGCGATGCCCTTGAACGTTGGCATCGACAGCAAGAGGATATTAAAGACGCCGAATCCTCCGAAGTCAACGAACAAAACGCGCCACAGGATCCAAGCGCCGATCAAGGTCGTAAGGAATTCCAGCATGTTCAGGACGACGAGACTGCCACAGACACGCAAGCTATGGGAACTGCAGACGATGAACAGGTGCAGCCCATCGACGAGTCCATGGCTATCGATGAGGAGAAGCAAGATCCCACAAGCCGTCTGATGGACGAGGACAAGGATGAGACCGAGCAGGATCCCGACAAAATGGATACCGCCGACACCGCTGAGGCGCCAGATACCAGCAACCAAGATGCAGACAAGGATCAGGACGACACCCGCTCAGGAGTCAAGACACGCCAAGGCAACTATGACCGAGAGCTCAGTCCTTCCGAACAAGAGGCGCAAATGTTGGATGAGGACCAAGACGAAGCAGACATTCAAGAAACATCAACTCAGCTCTCCATCACTCACATCTCGGACGAAGAACGTCCGCTCCGAGACTTTGGAGAGTCGATGCAGCAGTGGACTGAGTTCCAGACCAAGACACACTCGCTCTCGTTGGCACTGACATCTCAGCTCCGACTGATCCTTACACCTTCGCAGTCAACAAAGCTCTCCGGCGGTTTCCGTACCGGTAAGCGGCTCAGTATCAAACGCATTATCCCATACATCGCTTCAAGCTACAAGCGGGACAAGATCTGGATGCGACGCAGTATTCCGACCAAGCGAACCTACCAAATCCTTCTCTGCGTGGACGACAGTAAGAGTATGGGAGAAACATCGTCGGGTACCCTGGCGATGGAATCTCTTGTCATGGTGTCACGCTCACTGACAATGCTGGAGGCTGGACAAGTTGGTGTCATGGGCTTTGGCGCCGACGTCTTCACTGCTCATGGCCTTACAGAACCTTTTGCTTCGGATGCTGGAGCCAAGGTATTGCAAAAGTTCAATTTCTCGCAAGATCGCACCGACATTGGCCTGCTCATTCAAAGGACCATTGAAACTTTCAGAGAGGCCCGACAACAGAGCAGTGGCAATGCGGACCTCTGGCAACTCGCACTCATCCTCTCTGACGGCCTCACACCTTCGTCAGCCCATGAGGGTATTCGACGAATGCTGCGAGAGGCTATGGAAGAGCGGATCATGATCGTGTTTATTATTATGGATGACACGGGTAAGAAGAAGGGTGACAGTGTACTCGAGCTCAAGGAAGCCAAGTTTGTTCGAGATGGCGGAGAGAGCAAAGTGGTAATTGAGAGGTATCTGGACACATTCCCGTTCCAGTACTACTTGATTGTCCACAATCTTGAAGAGCTTCCAAGTGCACTGGCCGGCCTTTTGCGAACATGGTTTGCTGAGGTCAATGCGTAGAGTGATAACGCGGCTCGAAGAGTTGCTTCTTTTACTTTGTACAGAGGACAGGGCGTGATGGTCAGTTTATAGACGGTTACATAACTACACTGGAGTTTAAGGGGATCCTTGATTTGTTTGACATTCTCGACAAAATGGGGAAAATCTTGATTGGTAAAACTACTTAGAGAAATTAATTCGATTCAATTATTTGCTAGATAGAACCGTTGTACAATAGCCAAATGCTGAATGTGAAAGTACAACGAGCACCGGAGTCACCTTTAGTTAGGCCTTTTAGGGAATCTACAAGGCACTGGCGCTACTGCACAAACCCTAGACGGTGCCCCGGGCGATCCCCCCCACTTTACTGCCGTTCCCCCGCGCTGCAGCTGCTACGGTAAAGAATTGCTTCTCCCACTTTAACTCACTCATCAAACTCCAAATGTCTCAGACGCCGAAGACCGGCTACAGAATTTGACCGAGACTTCTTTTTGCATGACAAGAAGCAATACGAAATAATTTGATTTGAAATTATTCATATTAATCTTCTTCTGTATTGTTATAAACCTCTATTGTCCTTCTTGCGCTCCTCGTGGCTATGCAAGTGCTCGCACCAGTTCTTGCTCGACGTGGGATATCTCGACTAGCTATCGGTTCACGGGCTGCTGCAGCGGCGAATACTGGTAACTCACTGACAGCTCACTTGATCAGAGGATCTATTGGAGAAAATATCTCGACTCGATCTGCTGTGCATAAGGTACAGTTGCACGCCATGTCTTCTTCAGCGCAGAATGAGCTGCGGTTTAGTGAGTTATGTCGTACACAATGGAGTCATAGTGAAAAATACTGACCATTGATCCCAGAGAACCCAAGGATATTGTAAGCAAGCCTACATGAATACCTACTGTACGATATAGGAATTTCAGACTAACCATGAGTTACACAGTGTCTGCGACATTCAAGAAAAGTTCCGCAATGTCATCTATGAATTCGACAGCATGTGTGTCTTCCTTCATCCCTACCAAAAATTTACCAACCATCACATCACACTAACCAATAATCAGCGTCCTTACCACCCAGAAACTTGTCAAATTCGCAAACTCTCTTTCTGTCCCTGTTGTAACAACAACTCAAACCTCAGCTAAACTTGGTCCTATCGTGTCAGCTCTTGCTAAGCTCTTGCCCTCGGCACCTCATGACAAGACCAAGTTCTCCATGGTCATCCCCTCTGTCGTTGCCGATTTACCTCCGAACTCTGAGATCGCTCTAGTCGGCATTGAGTCTCACATCTGCATTACACAAACAGCACTTGATTTGCGCAACGCCGGCCACAAGGTTTATGTCATCGCTGATGGAGTGTCGAGTTGTAACCCCCGCGAGGTGGGTATTGCACTGGACCGGTTGCGCGCTGAGCATGGCATCACAGTCACTTCGAGCGAGAGTTGGATGTACGAGTGCGTGGGAGATGCATCACACTCGGCATTCAAGGGACTTTTTGGTGTCGTCAAGGAATCAATGGCCGATACGAAGAAGGTTTGGCAGACCTTGCCTCCCGAGTCCAAGATCTAGACAGTGGCGTATTTCATGATAGACTGACGACAGAGCCTTCCTCTACATAGTTTTCTATAGCACCAACACCATCGACGTTACAAATTTGTTGATTTTTAGTTGAAAGCAAGGGATATCAGTCTCCCTGGCCTTGCCTATTTATCCTGTGATATCAAATCGCCATTGCTATTGTTATCATCCTCTGCCCTTAGGAGCCTGCGACCTCTACCAGAGAATCGCTCTTTTTGCAGCTCAAATTAGCTATGATCATGATAGATCCAGACCATCATCTCTAAAAGGTCTTCACACCTACAAGGCCAACAAGGAAAACGATAATAGAGAATGAAAGACGAGAAGTCATCGTTGAAAGCTCTCTACTCTGAGCCTGCGGTCGCTTTGGGCTTCGATGTTGGTGTCATCCACGAGAACGCCGAAGCAACACCGACTGGGTTGGCTGACCTGGGCAAAGCATTGTTCGAGTTCCCGTTACTGTTGCGCCCCTCGCGACTCACAGATGACAATGATGACTGTGACTGCGATTGCGCCTTGTGTTCGGCACTGCCCACGCTCATCACGCGTTTGGCCTCCCATCTGTTAGCAGGAGTGACACCGTTCTCGCCAACACCGGCTTGACTTTTACGCCGGCTATCCATCGGACTTTTGGCCGAAGGAGAGGGGTCATAGGAGGAACCCGCTCTAGAAACCGACTTTTGAGGCTTGAGGACTTTCATGTTGCGACCCCGACCAGCGGGTTGATATCCGCTCAACGAACCATCTCGCTGTGGACCGTCTGCAACATTACCTGGCCCATGACGCCAGGATCCCCAGATACCAGAAGGAAGCTCCCGCTGACTAGTCTCGGATGCACTGTGTCCAGCGGTGCCATCTTTGGGACTTGCTGCCTCACCATTGGTGATCCTCCGAGACCGCTCACTCTCTGCGCCAGACAAACTACCTCTAGAGCCAGGGCGCTTATTGAGGGCTGCCTCGCTTGCCATCGGCGACATTTCGCTTCGGGATTCATAGCCCTGATTGTTCGTGGGCTCCATATCGTGAATGCTTTCCTGGCTGGCCTGACTGAAATCACCGGAGACGAAAGGTGCAGCATTGGCATTGAGCTTGGGCTTCTCCGGAACCAAGTTTGTAGTGCAAATGTTGCGAAAAACGTTTTCGTCTTCTGGACGGACAAATGGAATCTGAAGCCGTTCTCGCTCGTCACCGCGAAGTGTCATAGTATTCTGAGAAAAGAGGATATCTGCAGAATGAGCTCTCAGGACATCGCTGCCCAGATAAATACGAATAGCCTTGCGATCTGTCGGTTGGGCAGGCTGTTCTATGATTCCAGAAACCTCGAAAAGAACAGTGATTGAAGGAACAGGAGGCCGGGGGCTGCTGGAGCGGCTGCCATGGTGCGTGGAGAGAGCTTCAGCAAAGTAGACGTTCAGCCTTACACGATGAATACCATCAACGTCACGTTGAATCTCATCGACTAAATCCAATTCCCTTAGCAGCGAAAAGTCAACCGTGGACTTCTGCGAGCCACTACAGACGTCAGCATAGAGAAGCGTAGAATGACCAAAGTTAGGGGTCAGCCAGCATCGTACGATTGAGGGCACGGTGCCAAGGACGAAGAGAGCAGGAGGGGGGCCGGGAATGTCGAAAGAGTCGTCATCGTCGTCGCCAACAGCAAAGTTGTTGTCGAGGCCTAAGCTGCTAGCTCGACCAGAAGCAACAGAGTGATGGGAGTGCACTGAATGCCCTGCAGAACTGTGTCGACCATCCGACTTGTGGGATAGCGAGCGCTCCATCATAAGACCGCTTCCAGGACGAACAGGCCCGAAGTCTCCTGAGTGGCGATTCCCTGGGCCACCCCAGCTTGACCCGTGCAAGGCGCTCTCGTCGAATCGAACACTATTGGCTCGCGAAGCAGCCCCGCGACGAACAGGCTCCTCCTCTGCTGGTCCAAGGTGAAGAGATCCTAAAAGTTCCTCGCCTTGTTCGTCCAGATCATCAAACATATCATTGTGCGGGATAGAAACAGGTCCTAGAGTTCCGTTAGAAAACAACTTTGGATGTTGGGCAGTCAGCTCACCTGTCTGGGGAGTGCCACTCAAGACTCCAGGGAAAGGAGAGTTCCAGACAGATTTCAAGGCAGCATCATCCGCCTGCTTCTTTTCCAATCGCAGCAGTCGTTCGGCATGATTGCTTTGGGCATACTGTACTTGTTTCACTTCCATCTGTAGAGTGTACAGATCTTCGCGAGAAACAAGAAACCTGGGATCCATCCCCGGAGCAGGATCATACAATATGCCAATGTGTACAAGATCGGAAGTGGCTGGTTAACTGCAGAGATCTTAACAAGAGGGAGCTCGGGTAAGGCGACGGAAAATCGAGAGCGTTGATAAGGAAAGAATGGCAAGCAAGATGATTAAGTTCAACTGTACAGCATGAGCTTGGAGTCCGCACAGGTTGCATTCGCCAGCCAAACAGTTTGGCGCTTCCGACCTCGATCCCCAGTTAAAATATAGTTCACGAGGTCCTCCCTCCCCGCCGCATCGCCTGGTGTAGACTACAGGTCTCGCAGAAAGCAGAATGCGACCCGGAGAATCGCTTGATTGTTAGGAACGATGACCGTGAGTAAGCGATAGATCGGTTGCTTGGTGCTATGTGTCGACAGATGAGAGGCCAAATTAGGGCACCGGCTCCAGGTAATGTGAGCTGCGATCGGTGGTTAGGGATTTGGGCGTGTCGTTCAGTCGTACGTTATGATTTGTTGTAGGTGTTCGTAGTGAAGCAAGTTACTGGTCACAACGAGTGCGGTCGGGTATTTTCAGAGGATTAAGAGTATAAAACGTCGCGCCTGACGGGAGGCGAAAGCAGAGGGCAAGTAGCTATTCAAGTGTCGATTCAACCTGATCTTGTTATGCACGGTGAGGTCGGGTTTGGTTTAAGATGCGTTTGGGCGGCGCGAAAGGAAGGCGATTGTATTCGAAGCGGATCACTTATAGAACAGAAGATGCGACGTCGAAGGTTTTCCGCGGACAGAAGGAGTCGTATAAGGACTTTCGGTGGACAGCGAGGACTTGAAGGTAGGAAACGGGGCGAATTGCTAAAAGGGGAGGTCCGATATCAGGTTTCGAGGTTGAATAGGATTCGAGGGATGATGGATGAATGAAGCGAAGCAACCTTGGGGTGGAGATACGTAGTTGAGTTCAAGATCAAGGCGGACCTAACGTGGCGGGTTTTTGTAGCGCCTGTGGCGTGTTAATGCAGCCCACTAAGCCACTATAAGCATTGAACATAAGGGGGTCTAAGTTAGCACGTAACTAGATGCTTCCCAGGTTAAGTAAAGGTAACACAGACCCTCACATCCGATTCACATCCTAACAGAGAAGCAATACTTCTGTGTACTAGGTACCCAGAAGACTCGAATTGCTGGTAGGAACGGATAGGTATACAAAAGTAGAAACAGATGTCCAGCTCTTTCTTACAAAAGGCTTCCATTGCGAGGGGCCCAACTTCAATATGTAGTGGGGTAATAAGGTCGTCTTGGCATCCATGGATGGAAGGATAGTTAGGTATCTAACTAACTGACAACCAACAGGTAACTAAGACATTCGGTCACAGATAAATAGGCAGGCAACGAGCCAAAACCTGTTTGGATGACACAATTGAAATCATACAAAATGGATTTGGTACGCAGTATTCCAAGGTGCATGGTATCCCAGAAAAATGATGATTGGCAATTAAATGTTGCGAATACCGTTCGATCTAATCGCCAGTGTTGAGATCAGCCTGGAGCTCAAGAAGCTCTCGCCAGTCGGGAATCACAAAGCCCCTTCGATCATCCCCTGGAAGGTCATGCCACTCTTTCCCAATGAATGGCTTCAAAGTCTCGTAGAATACTTGATATCCAGCACCGCTCATGTGAAGCCCATCGTGAAGGAGACTGTCCAAGCCCCCCTGCTTGCCATTCTTAGGATCGCCCAGCCATGGCCCGTCAGGCGTGTAGTCTGAGGGGGCGAGAGAGATGGCCTTTTCCATCAGGCCTTTCCAGAGGTCAACGAGGATCACTCCAGGATTCTCTCGTACGACTTCGCGAGCAACTTCAGAGTAGGCAGCGCTGACAGTGGACATTCGAACAGCCCCTTTATGACCATTTTCGATGGACCGAGGCGTTGCCTTGATTTCATCCAGAGGGGGAGGGGTCACCAAGAGAATTTGGGGCTTGTGTGCCGCAATACGTGGGTGGTTGACGATTTGTGTGAGGTTCTTTTTATATCGGTCAATAGGAACATGTTGCTTGGTGAAGGCATCCGGGAGCACGGCATCATTGGCACCAAACAAAAGAACCTGAGCGTTGTTAGTCGTCAATTCATTCATGACAGATAACGGGCTTCCACACCAAGTAATCCATTTTGGGTGAAGAGGCTGTACGTTCAGCAAAGACCTCGGGAAGGTATCTAAGTGCGATATCGGTGTTGAAGCCCGAGTAGCCTCGGTTCACGATGTCCAAACGGCGGATGAAGTCTGAGATTTCAAATTTAAATTTGTTCAAGCCCGTGCAATCAAAGGCATATTCTCACCTGACTGCAAAGCAGCTTGGAAAGAAAACCCCTCCTGGAGATCTGAGCATTGCTGGAACAGAGAGTCTCCAAAGAGGACAACCTGGGGAACTGTAGACTGTGGTATGTGAGCATCTTTCGTTCTTGTACATATCCGATAATTCTTACAGCCATTTGAGATGATTATAGAATCTTGCTTCAGTGAAGCTCTCGTTGTTGCGCGAAATAGGCGGATGGTTATGTTCAATATGAGAACAGTTGGTTATGACTTCAACAGCCTTATTAATGGTGCGGTTAAATGGAGTTTCAAGTCTAATAATGGATCTAGGAACTGGACGGCTTGAGTGTTCTATTTGATGGGCAATCAGGCTCTGTCCCACCGGTTTCTCATGTGCCAGCCAATAGTCTTATCTTATGGCCAGTCTTGAATATCGGAGTGGACTAAGGTGGCTTTCATGTTAATACAACAAGTCTGGTTATCTGACAGACTGGATAGACGAATGAATATTATTATTATTAATGGTCTTACTTGGAGTAATACATAAAACGTTTAGGAAATTCGCTTACTTAGTACTATGCGATAACAAGTTGATAGATGGGTATATGTATATACAGTATCTTGTCATAATCGTATTTGACTTGGCAGAGTTTTGTTAAGGAAAGACCCTATACAGATAATATGTAATAAGAATATTTACCCTTTTTGACTTTCAACGTATGCCCAAGTCTTGTCAATACATTCATTCGACTTCTGCTTTGTTAATTGTAGGTAGTGGGGCAGGTCGTGGACGGGTGGACGGGAAAGATGAGATGTGGATTTGGACCTGCACGCTAAACCCAGCAGGTTCTTATCGATAACAAAATCTCCAGTTTACTTTTTTCTGTCGCCAAAAAATTTCCAGGCCTACCTACTACCTCATACTTGATGCTATCACCGATCACCATATCAACATCCCCAAGCCGTCTACCGCCCAGAGCCTGAGGTTCAGCCCTAATCATCATGGCGACCTCTCTCGCCGCTCAATTGGCGCAGGTAGCCGCCAATTCGAAGTCGACTCTTAACGTCAAGGCGCAAAAGGCTGCCCATTCCAAGTCGCTAATCTGGGAGCCTCGAGTTGCCGCTACCCAGAGCTATCAAAACCTTTATACCACCTGTATCCAAGGATTCGAGGAACTCTGCCAGCTGGATGCTCGCTTCGCGCCATTCCATTCCACCATCTTCAGCGAGGAGAGCCAGAACCAGGATCGAACCCAGCTCACAGCTGCTGAGAATGAGGAACTGGACCGTCGCGTTGAGGCTTTCCTGCGACTTGCAGGTAGCCGACTCAGGCTGATGCCTGCGATCAAGTCTATCGAATGGCTCATCCGAAGATTTAGGTAAGAGCCGTCTTCTTTGTTAGCGACAGATAGAGACTAATACCATGTAGAATTCACGAGGAAAACGCACAGGCCCTCTTACTGACTTTTCTGCCTTACCATTCGATCCCAGCCTTCGCTACACTACTATCGATCCTCCCGAATAAGATTCCATATGACTTCCGCTTCCTCGACCCGTACATCCGTTCCGTTACATCTCCTCCCCGGTCAGTATTGGTTCGACAGGCCGTCATGCACCCTGCCTTCCTTACGCTCATCTCCGAGTATACCCTTCAATCATGCCGGATGCAGTACAACTACCCTACCCTGATTTCTTTCTGGGCCGGCATCATGACGGAGGCAGTCGGCGGAATCTTGGACAAGGCTAGGTCGGGCAGGGCTAATGTGCAGAGCGAAAACGACCAAAACTTGCTCCACCGACTGGGACCTATCTTTGCCGAATCGTTAGTTATGAAGAAGGTCCCCAGCATTCAAGTCGCTTCGTACATGGCCATCGCAGTTTTTGTTGCCAAGGGTAATCTTGAAGACAACGCTGTGACCGCATTCATGGACCAGACTGTCTATGGCTGGACAACCGAGACCGTGAGGCCAGCCCTCGTTGTTCTCGCCACTCTAGCGCAGTACCGATCTGCGAAGCAGATGAGCGGCAAGACCACAAAGGCATTGATGAAGGTTACGGACATTGGAAACCTTCTCGTCGAGATCGGTCAAGACCGACGAGTTGATAAGTTGGCCAACGGCCTCTGCCTCGCGCTGATTGAGCGACTTACGAAGAAGGGCGACGCTCGAGGCCTAGAGACTATCATCACTATCCTCAGCAGCTCGGTTCTCAAGGACAAACAAATTGCAGTTATTTTCAAGTCGCTAATCTTGACCGCGCATCGACTGAACGATGACAACGACGAAGACGGAGCCCTCCGACGAGAGCTTGGCTCAGCCCTTATCGCTTTGTCTCAGAACGAAGGCAAGTCCGGTGACACTATTCAATCCGTTATCGAGGAAGTCAAGTTTGATATTGAGGAGCTGGAGATGAAACTCGACCTTTCCTTCCGCTCACGGCGATTACCCGAATCCAAGAACGATCAGGGTATGAGTAATGGTGTCGAGGAAAAGAAGACCCCTCAAGACTTGAGCCTTCTGCTTAAGGAGCTTTCAGGCCGATCAGAATCACTCTCTCCCTGTCTTGTCCCTCAACCCAGCGAGATCTTCGACGAGTTCAGCCACATCTTTTTCACGGTTGTTTCTGAGAGTTCTCAAAACACTGAGCTGCTCTCCGAGTTCGAGCTGAACCCCAAGCTTCACCGTCAGGCGGCCTTCAAGGATTGCACCTATTTCAGTTTCTTCATCCGTATCTGGACCGGCCCCTACCCAGCTTTGGCTCGTGTCGCAGCTCTAGATATGGTTAAGAGGAGGCTTAAAGCTGGCGATGCAGGAAAGACTGATCTTCAAGCTCTGCTTCCTTACTGTATCTCGGCCCTCAGCGATCCCTCGAAGCGCGTCCGCAAAGCTGCCGCCGACTTGATTACTGTTCTCACTCACCTTTACATTCCTCCTGTACCTGCGAAGGGATTAGAGCTCTGGGGCGAGCGAGGTCTTTATGGAAAGTCCAAGGAGTTCGCTTCCTTGACCTCCGACGTTGTCGCCAAGATTTTGCACCTGCAGATTCTTCCCACTGTGGAGGAGTGTGTTATGGATCCAGAACATATCACTGCCGTACTTCGCGCCGCCATCGAACAAGGCAAGTATCACTCTAAACCGGACCTTTCATTGGACAAGAAAGACCACTTGTCTCAACCTGGAAGACTGTCTTTTCTCCAATTTCTTGCTTCTCATGTTGTCCACACGCCTTTGATTTTGGTCAAGAGCAGGCTGTTGAAGGCCGTCAACGAGATTAGAGGTGTCAGTACTACAACAAGAACACAACTTCTACTTCCAGTGTTGCAATGGTGGGCCAGCCTTGGTGAAGATGAGGCAGCCAGGCTTTGCAGCTCGGAACGTCTGGACAAGTCTGATATGGACAATTGTTTTGTTGATGTAGTGGTCGCCAACGATGTTGCTGGTCTGGAGTTCTTTATGGAATTTCTTAGAGAGCCGGAGCACACAGAAAAGGCAGGTCTCATCCGTGCCATCTTCGCACGTATGAGGAAGATCTGGTCTTCGATGAAGCCTGACGTCAAGTTCACGGCGGCTGAACAGCTGCTAGAGATTTCCCAAGAGTCCGCCGTCTCTACTGGTTCCAAGTCAATCGTTTCTACTGAGGCTGCTGACTTCTTGAGGAACGTGCGACTCACCACCGATATTCTTGACTATTTCCTCAAGTCCATCCCAACTGGAACAAAGATGATTACAGAGCCTCCAGCCAACAAGCGACGCCGAACCAGCTCTTCTGGAGGTGACCGTGGCCTCGTCACTCAGGTCACACCCGAAATCAGCCAGGAGCTGCGAAAGCTCACATTCATTCTGCAACTTGTTGAGAACTCCGACCCGGCCGAGCACCCTGATCTGCTCGATGGTCTGTTCACTGCCCTTTCTGAGCTCCAGCACTTTAGAACAGTTGTTGGATCTGAGTTGGGCTATTTGCAGAACCTTATTCTTCGAAGCCTTCTTGCCATGATGCCAGTCTACAAGTCTAACAAGAAGCTCAAGATTGACAGCTCTGGTGGCTACGGGGACTTGCTTGTCAATTGCATTCAGAAGTCTTCTAGCCCCGTTGTCCAAAACGCTGCCCTCCTCCTGGTCGCTAGTCTGGCCACTGCCGCGCCGAACCTGGTGCTTCATAGTGTCATGCCCATCTTCACGTTCATGGGTGTTTCCGTACTTCGCCAAAGCGATGATTACTCTGCCCATGTTGTGTCCCAGACTATCAAGGAGGTCATCCCTCCGTTGATCCAATCTATGCGCCAAGGACAAAAGAATCCTCTCGCTGGTGCGTGTGACATTCTCGTCAGCTTTACGACCGCTTTTGAGCATATGCCTGCCCATCGCCGACAGGGGTTGTTTGTTGCCCTGGTCGAGACTCTTGGTCCCGAGGATTTCTTTCACGCTATCATCGGCATGCTGGTCGATAAGTATGGCTCCAGTGACGCTCTGTTACAATTTGTTATCGAGCTACTCAACCACTTTAGTATTGCAACACAACTTCAGACACTGGTCAAGCTGCTCGATCTTATCGCCGACTTGTTCAAGCCTAAGCCTGGCATCTCCTTTGTCCTCCTTGGCATCAGTGAAAACGGACATGACAAGGACAAGGATCTCCAAGAGATTGCCCTTAAGCAACTATCTGCCTTCCCCGTCTTTTTGGCCAACAAGAAACTTAGATCGCAGATCGGAGGCTTGATGGAGAACGATGATATGGAGGCATCAAGGTTGAGGGAGCTCTACGCTACCCTCCTTGAGAACATCCTTGTTCTGGCCGATACTGTCAAGGCGGACAAGACACTTCATGGCCGCTGCGGCCAGGCTCTCCACAACCACCTCAACTTGCTCTCGATCGGAGAGTTCATAAAGGCTGTGGAGAACCTGCTTGACAGACCGGACATGGGGCTACGCCAGAAGGTCTTGCGCGCTCTCGAAGTTCGAGTGGAACAGGAAAGCAACACTGATCCTGCTTCCAGAGCTGTCTTGCTTGCATTCCTTCCTCAGCTCACTGCCGGTATCCGGGAGTCGACCGACGTTCGATACAAGCACACTGCAGTCACATGCGTCGACAAGATTTCCGAGAAGTATGGTAAGAAGGATATTGAGGCCGTTGTGGCCGCCGCTACAACAATTGCCGGCGAGCATTGCTTGGGTCAGTCTGATCAGCGCCTCCGAGTCATGGCTCTGCTGTGCCTTACCTCGCTCGTGGATGTACTCCAAGATGCAATTGTGCCAGTGCTGCCCAGCGCCATTCCCCAGGCTGTCAAGTATCTTGATGAAAGTCTGAATGAGGATGCTCGGGACGAAGAGCTCCACGTTGCTAGCTACGGATTTATCAGTGCTCTGGCTCAGCATCTTCCTTACATGCTTTCGACTTATCTTGACCGCATCTTGGAGGTCTCCAACAAATCTGCTGAAATTGATCTTGAAGATAATTCAATGGAAAGCCGTGTCGATTGCCTTCACTTCTTGGCTAAGCAACTTGAGGCGAAGGAGATCTTCTCAGCCCTCGACCGAAACTGGGAGAGCGCCAAGAGCGCCGGATTCTCTGTAAGTTGTATTATTGTGCTTCAAATTAAGGATATCACTAACTGTCACAGGCTGTTGCTGAGTTTCTCGATGTACTGGGCTTGGCTATTGATAAGCACCCCAAGTCCAGTATTTCCAAGAACGCCACGTTACTGTCGAGCATCATTACAAAGGTCTTCGACCTTCGACGACAGGAGCGTGCCAAGGGCGAGTTTGGCGAGCAGGATCTTCTGAGACTTAGTGCCCTTGACGCCAGCGCCAACGACAAGGCATTGAAGATGATTTATAAACTCAACGACGCAGCTTTCCGACCTGTGTTTGTGCAGATCATTGAGTGGTCGAACTCGGGTCTGCCCAAGAGTGACCGATTGGGACGCTCGCTACGACAATTCAGCGTCTATGGGTTCCTCGAGGCGTTTTTCGGCACCCTAAAGTCAATTGTCACCAACTACGCTACATACATTGTAGAGGATGCGGTTAAGGTTTTGACTTCGGTAGATTTGAAGAACCCTGAGGAGCGACAACTCTGGACAAGGGTGCTACAGACCTTGGGCAACTGTTTCGAGCACGACCAGGACGACTTCTGGCAGGCTCCGGCCCACTTCAGCGCCGTTGGACCGGTACTGATGGATCAGTTCACATATGCCGGGACGGTGGAGGTGGCGGATGATCTCATCCCAACAACTGTGGAGCTCGCCTCGGCAGCAGACTCACAGGCTCATCAGAAGGAGCTTAACTCTGCGCTCCTGAAGCATCTGCGATCCGAGTCTGCAGCAGTCAGACTTGCCGCGGTCAAGTGTGAACAGGCATTGACGGACCGTCTGGGCGAGGAGTGGCTATCCATGCTGCATGAGATGCTGCCTCGCATCAGTGAATTGCAAGAGGATGATGACGAGGTGGTCGAGCGTGAGACGCACCGATGGATCTTCAAGATTGAGGGAGTGCTGGGAGAGAGTCTGGATGCCATGTTACAATAGAGAAAAGGGAAGCGGATGAATGGAGTGGAGTTATTGAAAAGCAAGCTTGAGATAAGCAAGCCATGACGTAGAGAGTCTATAGTTTTAGTTATTATTTTTTCTTTTGCCATGTATGCATCCGTTAATGGATAACATTTTTTGTTTATGAATATGATGAGGCTGAAGTCTGTGACACGAGTATACGACAGGATATTCGCAAATCAACCTTCCGAAACATGTGAGTCAGACCTGACAACGTACCGAGTGCTCCGTACTAGAGATGATCCCGGATTCCTGTCTTTGTTCTCGTTTTTGGATTTTTGGCTTTGACGTAGATAGTCTCGGCGACATGGAGCAGACCGTTTTCCGGTCAATTATCGTTGGCGGAGCTGAAGCTGGGTTCGCCAGAAGGTCCGGGGGATGCTCAAGTACCATCTACAGGGGCTCCCCTGATGGTAGATCTCCAGAAAGGGAGTACCAAGTACAAGCGCAAGTTAGTGTCAGCTGCTAAGCAAATGTTGTAACCAATATAGCGCTAAAAGCCACTGTCTCCTAGAGACGGGGGCCCCTGTTTTTAGCACATGTGGCCTAGCGGCTATTACAACAGCAAACCACTACGTATGCAGCTGCGATTATACAAGTTAGAGTAACGATATAGATCGATGGAATATAAGCCTACCAAGGGAAATAGATTAAGCTTAAATAGTTGAGAAGCACCCGCTTAGTTACGGCGTTTCTCAAACAATAATCTTGTCACGACTCAATTCTTGAATAATCAGCCCTGGATTGCGGCTCCGTCGGCTTGAAGCAACTCATAGTCTAAAGCAACAGTGGAGGCCATCAAGCCCACTTACACGGCGAGACTTGCGGTATCACTTGGTTGCGGATAGTCCATACCCATATTCTATCAGACACAGCAACTTCCTTATCGTGGATTATCCATTGATTCCAGCAAGCAAGTTTCTTCAATCACGGAGAGATTAGGAGATAACAGCCATGGTCATGGGGACGAGCGCCGTTGCTCTTGCGCGTCAAGAACCGCACTTGCTGATGAGGCTCGGGGGACTAAATTTCAAAAGACTAGCCAGCACTGCGGCTCATGAAAGTGAGTAACGTCTCTTCCGGTTGGAATGGCTTGTGCTTCTGCGGATGTAGCTCCAGCCAGTTTAAGAGAGTCCCATCTCTTACAAAACTAGAGTTGGAATGGAATACTCCTGGGCATTTTGCCAAACCACCTCTTTTAAGCAGTAACTAACCATGAACTTCCTCTCAGCCCATAAAGAACGTATTGTTGTTTTAGGCTCAGGATGGGCTGGGTATGCTCTTGCAAAGAAGATATCTCCTTCAGCAGCATCTCGTATTCTCGTTTCTCCTCGCTCTCACTTCGTCTTCACTCCTCTCATCGCCTCAACAGCCGTTGGTACTCTCGAGTTCCGTGCCGCTGTTGAGCCCTGTCGAAAACTCGACCTCACAGAATTCCATCAGGCCTGGGCTTCAGATATTGACTTTGCCAACAAGAGCATTACCGTCGAGGCCAACCAGCACGATGGAGTTGCAGCTCGCTCGGGTAAAGATGTCAAGGGTCCTGAGTTCCAGATTCCCTACAACAAACTCGTTATAGCTGTTGGTTGCTACAGTCAAACTTTTGGTGTTGAGGGTGTTAAAGAGCATGCGTGCTTCCTTCGAGATGCCACTGATGCCCGAACTGTGCGTCTAAAGGTTTTGCAAAAGTTCGAACAGGCTGCTTTGCCGAGCACAAACACTACTCAGAGAAAACGGCTGCTTCACTTTGCAGTTGTGGGCGGTGGTCCTACAGGTATCGAGTTTGCAGCTGAGCTCCATGACCTTATACACGAGGATCTGTTCAAGCTATATCCAGAGTTGATGTCTCATGTCGCCATCACGATTTACGACATCGCACCCAAAGTTCTTCCCATGTTTGATCAGAACCTTGCCGCATACGCAACAAACGTCTTCAAGCGAGAAGGCATCCACATCAAGACAGAGCATCACCTGCAAGGTATTCGTCGCCAAGGCGATGTTCTCCTCATGCGTATAAAGGAAGAGCCCGAGGAAGTCGCAGCAGGTGTCGTGGTCTGGAGCACAGGGCTCATGCAGAATCCACTCGTTGGAAGGACAGTCGGCCGTGAAGTCGAGGGCATGGGCAAGATTTCAAAGAACGAAAAGACAGGTGGTTTCGCAGTCGATTCTCATCTTCGCGTACAAGTGGAAAGCCGAGATTCCAATGGCAAAGAAATCACAAAGCCCTTGCCTGACGTCTACGCCATTGGAGATTGTGCAAACATTGAAGGCCAGGCACTTCCTGCCACGGCCCAAGTGGCGAGTCAACAAGCAACATATCTCGGCAAACGATTCAATTCTGGAACATCATCTCAGGGTCCTCCGACTGCGCCATTTCACTTCCGTAACTGGGGCACAATGGCATATCTAGGAGGTTGGAGAGCAATTCATCAGAATGGCGCTGACGAGCTCAAGGGTCGAGCGGCGTGGATTCTTTGGCGTACGGCCTATTTGACCAAAAGTATGAGTTTTAAGAACAAACTCATGATCCCTTATTACTGGCTAATTACTTGGATCTTTGGAAGAGATATCTCGAGATTTTGATCTGAGTAGAAAGAGTCCAGTACGTGGGTCGTTAGGCTCTGTGTCATATGATTCTATGACAGTTGGAATAAATTTGGGAGCCTGAACCTTAAATGTATACTTGGGATTAAGAAATAATAATACATATTGCTATATATTTTTAGAGAATAAAAATCATTTCATGATATTCAATGCTACGAGAGCCAAGTATTTTTGCTTTCCTGAGGAAGGAGGTAGACGTAGACATGGGAAAGTCCAGGTGGAATTGTCCTACCCTATGTCATAGCTCGGCAATCACCTCACTTTCCTTCTTTACCTCACCAACCTTAAGTCACTCACTCCACTCCTTCCATTCATAATTTAGGCTCGTTCCTGGCTTGCAAACTACTATTGATATTTACCTTGGAGGTACTCAATTAGTACCTATCATTTCTTTCATACGTGCGTGCTCAGTCCCATCTTGCCTTTCTCAATGACCAAAAAAACTGACAACTCCAAAGTCCCGCACAACATCATGACTACGACAACCAAACCCTCAGTGAACTACGGCCTGTACCTGGTCACAGACTCAACACCAGAAATTCTTGGTGACCGCAACCTAGAGAAAGTTGTCGAGGAGTCCCTGCGAGGTGGTGTCACGATTCTGCAATACAGAGACAAACACAGCGAACGAAGCATCGCTGTAGACACAGCCAAGAAGCTACACTCAATCGCTCGTCGCTACAATGTTCCCCTCCTCATCAATGATCGCGTTGACGTCGCTGTCGAAGTAGGCTGTGAGGGTGTACACATTGGACAAGATGATATGGGTATGTTAATATCCCCAAACATTCAACGAATGAGCTGACAATGTCGTACAGCATATGAGGAAGCAAGAAGTCTACTAGGTCCAGGTAAAATTATTGGAGTGACCGCAAGCTCAAAGGAAGAAGCCCTCAAGGCTTGTGAAGCTGGTGCTGACTATCTCGGTATCGGAACTGTCTATTCCACCCAGACGTGAGTGACACACACATGTATGATTCGACCCCTAACACTGGTTTCAGCAAAAAGGACACAAAATCCATCATTGGTCCCTCTGGTGTACGCGATATACTATCGGCTCTCCACAGCGCAGGTTACGGCTCTGTCCCTACTGTTTGTATCGGCGGTATCAACGCCAGCAACACCGCCCCTGTTCTTGCCTCGGCTGGTTCTCCCTCCAAGGCTCTCGATGGTGTCGCTGTAGTGAGCGCCTTGATCTCTGCCCCTGACCCGGCTGCTGCTGCCCGTGACCTCCTCAGCAAAGTTATCATCGCCAAGATTCCAGAGGTTATTCGCGCAGTGGCGGACAAGACGCCTCTCTCGCACAACATGACAAACCTAGTCAGTCCGGCGGTGACCTGACCATGAATTCTGCTTACATCTCAACCAGGTCGTTCAGAACTTCGCCGCCAATGTAGCTCTTTGCGTTGGAGCAAGCCCTATCATGGCCAACTACGGCGAAGAGGCCGCTGATTTAGCCAAACTTGGCGGCGCTCTTGTGGTCAACATGGGGACCGTCACTCCGGATGGCCTCAAGAACTACCTCCAAGCCATCAAGGCATACAACGAAGCTGACCGACCCATAGTTCTTGATCCCGTTGGGTGAGTTTAGACTTGACGGAAGCCGTTCTTGTTAGCTCATACTTTGTAGTGCCGGCGCCACAGTCGTTCGACGCAACGCCGTCAAAACTCTTCTTGACGCTGGCCATTTTACTATCATCAAGGGTAATGAGGGCGAGATCCAAACCATCGCCGGTGCGACCATCACACAACGCGGAGTCGACTCCACTTCATCTCTTAATTTCGCCCAGAAAGCTTCCCTCGTGCGCTCTGTCGCCCTGCACCGACGCAACGTCGTCATCCTCACGGGCGCTATCGATCTTATAAGCGACGGAACCCGCACTCTGGCCATCAGCAACGGGCATCCTTATCTCGGTGAAGTCACAGGCACTGGGTGTACTCTGGGTACAACAGTCAGCACTATGGTTGCTGCATATGGCGCTGACCCTCTTCTTGCCGCTGTGGCAGGAACCGTCATGTTTGGACTGGCTGCCGAGCTTGCTGCTAAGAGACCTGAGGTTCGTGGACCGGGGACTTTCGTGCCGGCCTTCCTCGATGAGTTATACGCTATCAGAAAGTCAACTGCTAACGGTGACTTGATGTGGCTGGGCATGGCTCAAGTCAAGACAGTTGAGGTGAACGTCGATGATACTGCAGCTAATTAGGGGTTGAGATACTAGACGTATTAAAAGTTCAAGAAAAAATCCGGAACGATTCGCTATATACAACAAACTCCTTTGGCATGATTAGTCGACGGCCTCCAGCTTGACCCCATAATAATTCAACTAGCAACATATTGTTCCAATGCCAATGTGCATAGGATCTCTCACCAATCCCTGACAGATTAAGATGCCTCATTCAAGACGCTAGGGTCGCCGATGATATGCCACACGTTGTAACCTCTCGTAGCCGCGGCCTGCCAGAAGTCGGTCCCAGAATCATCCAACAGAAACTCCTGACTAAAATTCACGAGGTCGGAGTTACCAGCCCCCGCAAGCAACCGCTGCCTTTCAACTCTAACCAAGTCCCTCACATTCTTAAGTTGTCTTACGAGTCTCTCAAATGGATCCGGAGGAGGGGGCGGTGTTGGAATACCTGCCGGTGTTGCTGTTCCCAGCATGTTGCCATGCTTGCGACGCTGAACAATGATGTCCAGGTCTTGGGCTTGTTGGCTCATGACTTCAACGACATCAAGCTCTCCATGAACATTGACAAGATTCCACCCCGGTAGCTGAAGTGTCACGATCTTAATGCCAACAATAACAGTATACACGAATTCAGTGGCGCTCATGCACAAGAAACGTGGACGTTCGAGTTCTCGATGATCGAAACGGAGGTCGAAAAACGTTTTGAGGGACCGAAGACAAGACCAGAGAAGCTGCAGTCTGTCCGTCAAAGGTAGATAGGATGCAGCAGCTGGTTGTTCAGAGAGGGCGATCTCATAAAGGAGCACTTCAGCTACATTTGCATGGGATTTGAGGTTGTCTGAAATATTGTAAGCGCCAAGTCACTAGTGTCAGTTATCAAATGCATACCGTTGTCCGAGAACCGTTCGACAAGAGATTCTCTGTACTGCCGCAATTGCTCTTCAAACGATTGTACTACCATATTCAACGGTACCTTGCTGGTAGTTTGACCAAGGTTTTCCTCTGCCATGGTAACAGATATGGAATGTGTCAGCTGTTGGATGCGTGCAAGCTTGATTAGATACTCATCGGACGGATATTGCATGTTTGTCTCGATAACCCTGCAACATATGTCCAGATGCGTAGTGTTCATCAGAAGATCGGGACGTCTGTTCGTTGCAAACACTCTGTATCTAGAATTAGTTGAGTCGTCTGCTTGGACCAAGGTGGCAAAACTGACAGAGTATTAAGATAAAATGTTCCGACGTATACCCTCATATGATCAAGGTTACGGTCGGATTCTTCGCCCTTGAGGCTCGCATCCTCTTTGAACCTCAGGTTGGCGCAGATGGCCCGAGCAAGGAATAAAAGATTTGTCAACTGCGCGCCCTTTAATCCATAATGGAACCTGTGAGAAGTTAGGGATGGGTTAGTTTGTTAGTTTCGGTGTTGAGTACATACCATGCCACCAGAATCTGCATGCCCTGCAGCAGGTCAAGGCTGTTAAGTCCATCTACAACAGCTGATCGGCCAATTTCAGCTAATAACTCTTGGCCAAGCTTAACTTGTCTAGCTCCGTCAAGAAAGCACCCCACCATCATGACGGCCTTCCATAGAAATGGCCGATCCTCCCGCAGCTTCAAAGCTGTCATATGCGCTGGCACGCACACGAATGGGAACAGGCATGAGTGTATGGTCCTGAATCCATTGAGCAGCAGCTCCGCTTCCTGTGGCGTGGGCCACCAGGAGTCCCATGGCCGTATCTTGTTAGGAGCTGACGGTGGAGGATGTTGACCGGGGTTACTCTCAGTCCCTGGTTTGGAGGGAAATATGTGACCAAACGTCCACGCATCAGACCTGGACAAGAGTTCTGATCGACTCCCTTCTGTCTGGGAAGGACTTGATTCTTCTTCTTCTGAAGAGGACTCGCGACGCACGTGCGAAGATAACTCTTCGAGACGTTTCTCCAGAGCTGCTATCTTAGAAAGCTTTGGACTTCTACGGGGCCGGGCCGGAGCCGGAGTTTGGTTCACGCATGGCTTGTCCAGTCGATGGCACCTTGAAGATGGAATTCTAATGTCAGCATATGTACCTCTCCACCAACTCACACCACGTATGTATATGGTACAAGACAAGCCTGGTATGGCAACGATTAAACGCAAACCATCAAGATATTCCCAAAAACGAACCAATTATCATGACTTACCTGTCGCACTTGAGGCTCCCAAGAGGGCCGGGGACGCATCTTGCCTTAGCCTTAGCGCATGTTGTGCATGCTTTGGGCCCCTTGTTCTTAGCTTGAGCTGAGCCAGGACTCATCTTGTCACGACTTAGGTATTTGAGTGTGCTTGTCTCACAGAGATTGAGCAGTTTGAAAAGGAGACGGAGTTGGAAAACGGCGACATCCCAGACATTGATCAATATTCTGTTGACCCCGGTCGTCTCAAGTGCTCTTTGACTGGTCTGAAGTTGTCGATATGCAGGGATCCTGTCACTAGAAACGGACCCGGGACTCGAACTCTCGCCGCTGCTCCGGCTCTGTGGAGGTCCGTCATCCCTGCAACCATCCGGCTTTAACTCCATCTCCGGTAAAACATTATTCCGATATATAATGCAATAATGGTAAATCTCTGGGTACAGAAAAGTTGGCCACTTGACGTGTAAGAGACGAAATTAGTAAGTCAGTTTATGCTGTTTAGAGCAGAATTTCAGCTCACTTATTTTTATACTCCGATGTTTAAAGGACTTTTTTTCTGCTACCCACTAGTTAGAGTATGATGAATTTGTTTCAAAACAACACTAGACTAATTGGGTGTCATGATAGCAGCATTTCATTAACAACATCACAGAAATAGTGGATAACTAGTATAAATATTGCAGTTGCTCCATTTACCACGTCATGTGGTAATGGGCATAATGATTCAATTTGCATATCCAATGGACAGCGTAAATGATAATAGACATCTCAAAATGGTTGTCATAGAAGTGAACTGGAACTGCTCATCTTTCAACTATGATGGCAGTGTGCACAAGGTGCTAAGCACACCTTGTGCTTAAGCAGCAGCAGCAACCTCGGAAGATTGCTTGATCTCGAGCTCCAAAAGCGCCTCAGTAATGCCATTGACAGCTTGACCGGTGGCCCTGATCTCCTTCGTAGCCTGTTCAATGTTGAGTTGCTTATCAGTCCAAAGAGGGTTCTGTACGTTGCTCTCCTCACCGACACCGATGAAGCCACCCTCGGCAGCCCAGTCGGAGGTTCGCTTGATGTTGAGGCGGGTCCAAATCTCATCAACAGCCTGGACAAGCTGGTCGCGGTACTCCTTGACATGGCCGGGGGTGGGGGTGATGCGGAGACGTTCCTGACCAACTGGAACAGTGGGGTAGTTTATGGATTGGACATAGATTCCATAGTCGTTGAGAAGCATATCGGAAGCCGCTTTTGCGGTCTCAGCGTTGCCGACCAGAACAGGAATGATGTGAGAGGGATTGGGGATGACAGGGATGTCGCGAGCGTTCATAGCCTCCTTGACAGCGCGAGTGTGCAGCTGCTGGAGTCGTCGATCACCATCGTACTCCATCTGATACTCAATAGAGGTTTGAGCACCAGCCATGGTAGCAGGAGGCAAGGAAGTAGTGAAGATGAAGCCGGGAGCCAACGATCGGATCATGTCAATGAACTTGGCGCTACCAGCGATATAGCCACCAACGCAACCGTATGCCTTACCCAAAGTACCAGTGATAATGTCAATTCGGTCCATGATGGTTCCACGAGGGGCACCATTGGCGTGGGCTTCCCAGTCAAGGTGCTCCGCGACACCAGCACCGTGAGGACCGTACATGCCGACGGCATGGACTTCATCGAGAAAAGTGATGGCGCCGTACTTGTCGGCAAGATCGCAGATCTCTTCAATGGGACCAATAGAGCCACACATACTGTACACCGACTCAAAAGCGATAATCTTAGGCACGTGTAGGGGTAGCGAAGCCAGCTTGGCCTCGAGATCCTGCACGTCGTTGTGCTTGAAAACAATCTTCTTGGTACCAGAATGTCGGATTCCCTGGATCATAGAGGCGTGGTTCAAGCTGTCGGACAGAATAACGCATTCGGGCAACTTGCTGCCAAGTGTCGCCAGAGTTGCGTCGTTGGCAACATAACAAGAGCTGAACACAAGAGCGCCATCCTTGGCGTGAAGCTTGGCCAGTGTAGCCTCCAGCTCAACAGCGTGCTTGTTGTGGCCGGAGATGTTTCGAGTACCGCCTGCACCAGCACCATACTCCTCCAAGGTCTTGTGCATCGTGTTGAGAACATGGGGGTTGCGGCCCATGCCCAGGTAGTCGTTGGCGCACCAGACAGTTACTCGATACTCCTTGTCAGACATGTGCGCACGTGGAAACTCCTTTGCCAAACGGTTGATGTTGTTGAAGTAACGGTAGGATTTATCTTTGTGCTTCTTCTCGAGCTCGGTGTTGTAAAAGGTTTCATAGTCGAATTTGCCAGGAGATTGGAAGCCAGCGGCGGCAGCGGATGCGGTCGGGGATGCGGATGCGGCCTTTCGGTTCGCGTGAATACCAGGAGGAGCTGGGGCGCAAAATTAGATACAATCAATTGACTAAGAAAAAGTAAATAGATTTTACTGGGATTTCAACATACCGTTGTCGCGGCCCTCGAAGAGTGGGCGCTCAACAGCGCGGGCCTCCTTGTTGCTGGAAGTGTGAATCTTGGCCTTTCCAGTCTTGGAGTGGCTAGAGAAGGCACGAACAGAGCCAGAAGCGCGGTTCTTGGCAGTCTGAACAGCCATAGCCTTGCCCATGACGGGGCATCGCTGACCAAGAAGCTGCAGCTTCGACATGGTGCCGCCACATGGCGAGGCGGGAGCCGGAAGAGCGCGAGACGAAGTTGACAGGGCACGTAGAGTGGCGGGAGTAGCCGTCTTCATGAAAGGGCACATGGCCTTGGACTGGCGAAGAACAGCATCCATTGCTGCGTGTATCTGACAGCACAAGTCAGGTTGCGAGAGCAATGCTTTCGTAAAGCGAACCAGAGGGAGGGGCAAAACGTGGTAGTTTTGAACTTGGAGGGGCAAATATGCCAGGTGAATAAAAAAAAGTGAGGGTCTTACACGATCGCGAGAGCGAACAAGCAAGGCGAAGCAAAACCAATTGAGCTTTTGCAAACGAGGAGGGGCGGGTTGAGGTTGAGGTTGAGTGTAGGAAGGAGGAAAAGAAGGAGGAGGGAGAGGATGAAGAAGGAGAATAATAAAGCGGTAGATGACTGTAAAGAGACCTAGGATTGAATAAGTCGGTGGTCCATGGCTCGGCAAGAACAGTCGGTCATTGACCCACAAAATGCTTCCGTTTCGATTCCGTCCATTTTCTTCTGTTTAACTCCGCACAAATTTCCCCTTCTAGGCAAGCCTATGGTACATTCTTGCAGACATGCAGGGCCCTTTATGTTTGAGAGGATGCTGTAATAAGGCCTACCTTGTAAATAATGATCTGACACGTGAAGTGTTTGAGGCGCTGTCTTACTTTAAGGGAAGCCACCGAGTTGTACATTTCACTCTGCAACCGCCATAAACGCTTTCCGCATGAATGAATCAACTAACCAGTTATATCCCTGAGCCTCTCACCAGCTAAGTGAAATATAAAAATAAAAAAACTCAGAAAGACAATGACCTCGGCGAAAAAGATTGTTGAGTTGCGGCCATGCTGCGGCCCGCAGCCCCAAGTTCCAAAGTCCGCACGTCTAACGCTCGGCAATCGTACAGGGACGAAACCGCCCGAGTCAAACTCAGGGACGACTGTAGAGAAATACATCGCTTTTGATTGGCTCGTTCTGTTCATGTACGTTGCAGTCGTACTTTAGCCTTCAGATCCTTGACAGCTTTGCACCCATTGGTTGAGTTAGCAACTAGTGTTGGATTGTCATCGAAAGGCGGACGAGTTTCTTACAACGAGAACAATTCGCAAAGCAAACCTACTAACCTGTACAGATACAGTAAATAATATTGTCATTTGCTTCATAACAAATCATTTGGTTCAACTCTCTATGGCCGCATCTACAGCATTAACTTAGACATCCCCGAGTCTAAAAACAGTCTGCTCTCGGCCTTATACCAATCGTCTCGTACGATGAATTAAACGTTAAGTGCCGTACCCACTGCTCAACAATCCCTCACTTCCCACCTTCTTCCTCCGACAGGAGTCAGAGTGGTAGACGTATTTGACAGCTGTCTCGTCCATATCTTTGAAGTTGGGGTCACTACTAAAACCGGCTGCTTTGGTGGTCTGAAGTATGAAGAAGGATGAAAGAGTTAGGACTTCGTCTGATATCAACTCAATTTGGTCAACGAATTGACTGCCGAATACATTACTTCAAGTGAAGCATTGAATTGCTCTATCTTCACATTAAATAATTGGGGCGAAAGCCCTCATCTCGATGGATTGGGAAACAAAACTGCAGTTCTAAAAAAAAAAACATTGCCCTTATCTGCCATGCTTTCACTTGCAAGATAGTCAATCCTCAAAAGGGGTATCATCTGGCTCAATAGTATGCCATGCCGTAACGCCGTTGCAACCACCCTCCCTATGCACTTGACCCATCATGCTACCGGCCTGCGTGGTTGCATGACCCGTAAACTCCTGTCCCATACCAAAACAACAAGACTAGAAATACCACTCTAGGTACCATGGGAGGTTCCGCTCTTGGAAGTAAACTGATTTTCCGTTGTTTCGATTGCCGGCGGTGCCCGATACTTCTGCTCATTGTGAAGGGCCTCGTTGGCCCACGATGGTAGGCGGACCGCTCGGCTTCTCCTATTATCCATTGCTTCCCGCATCACTTTCATATCATCCGTGGCCTTGGACTGCTTCTCACCCTGGTGTGAATTGTGGCGTCCGATATTCTGCAAGTTCTTCCATACAACAAGTTAGCAAAGAACATCTCAATATAAGCCAGGCTGGGGGGTGGGATTGGGGTTTCATACGATTGGATCTGGGTCTTTGGCTTTCTCGCGTGCCAGAGCAAAAATTTCGGCGTCGTCAAATTCGCTGATAGTCTTGAGCCGCGCCTCCAGGTGTTCTGCTGCGACCTGAGCCACATACTCCGGGTTAACGTAGCCCGAGATGATGGCAATCACAAACTTTTTGTGTGATTTCATGAATTCATTAAGCATCTTCCAGTGTTGCGTGTCAGGTAGCAGACCATAGTGACCCTCCTTACGAATCCGGTCTATCCTTGTAGTTAGAGCTCTGGCATCCTCAAATGGGTAGTCTCTCATCAGTGACACGCTACGTTCTTGCAAGCTCTGAATGCTTTCTTGTAGACGTGCCTCAAATTCAGCCCTTGCAGGAATCTCAGTCACATTGAACACCCCGCCTTGCTTAAAGATGGGACTAGCTTGTGAAAGCACTCCAGTACCTTGAGTCAACCTAGACTCTCGGTTTGGCGGATTATCCAGCGACGCATTGGTAAATTGCGCAATCCTCGGTGACCCGGTTGGTGAACTTCGTGATGACAGCGACTGTGCAAGTTCTCGGAAAGCTGCGTTTAGCACTGGCTGTTGCGTAGTCGGTATTTCCATGTGACGTTGTCCACGAAAAAACGTGTTCGCACCGGCCATTGGCATGGGAGCTGGACCCTGACTAAGGAGGACAGGCGGTCTACTGGTGCCTGGTAGGTCCCACTGGTATCGTGTGGCTGTTGACGAGGCCAGTAGAAACTGAGCGTCGCCGGGCATATCCATTGCTCCGTCAAATGACCGATGCACAGGCTGAGCCTGGGCAGGGCGAGGGAGCCGTTCTTGTTCTCTATACAGCCGGGCTTGTTCCATCAAATCCACCTCAGCCCTGGCTCTGACGTACTCTTCTGGGTTGGAGACACGAAGCTGGTTCAGTTCGATCATCTTCGTCACCGCCTTCTTTTCTTCCTCAGTAAGAGTTGCGTTCAGGTCCTCCTCCTCAAACGTGTCCGTTAAAACAATAGAGCGAATTGACTCGCCATTCTCTCGAAGTTTGATGAGTTTGTCAAGAATCTGGTCCTTGCCGAGATATGGAACGAGATCAGTTGCTGGTCGGTCTCTGATCTCTGCTACAACATCGCCTTTGCGCTTCGACCAGCTGATGGGGTTCTTTTTATCTACCACCCGGGATGCAAGTTGCATTTTGAATACTTGCCTGTTGTTGAGATTATCCTCGAACGTACCAGCAACCATGAAGCGATAAACAAAAACTTTCTTCTGCTGCCCTATGCGGTAGGCGCGACCCACAGCCTGTTGCTCGTGGGCTGGATTGTATCTGATGTCAAAAATGACGACCCTGTTGGCACCTTGAATGTTGAGACCAACACCACCAGCGGCCGTGGAGATCAAGAACACCTCCTTGCTACCCTGGTTAAAGTGTTTGACTTGTTGTTGTCGGGCTGCCACTTGGGTCGCACCATCCAGTCGGGATACTGTTCTTCTCTGCATTCTGCACATATTTTCAAGGTAATCCAGTGTAAGCAGGGACTGACTGAAAACGAGTACCTTGTCATTGACTTCTCGTGCTTCGTCGAGTATGGTTGTCAAGAGCTCCGTCTTCCAGGATAATGCTGGCGAGCTCAAGTCTCTAAATGATTGCAGCGTCCTCGTGAATTCAGGAATCATGGTCTTGGGGAAGGACTTGTCGGTAACTTTATTATCCTCATCGACTCTCGACATAATACCATCTTGAATTGCCTTGACCTTCGCATGAAAGCATTTGGGATGACTGCAAATGAGCCCAAGGTGATTGATGGCAGCGAATGTGTCAGCTTGCGTGTCGCCACCCTCTCTGGATACACCTTTGATGTACAACCTGTACAATTTCTTTTGAGGCTCTGTGGGTGGTACAAAGATAATGAACTCCTGCTTTGGCGGCAATTCACCCTTCAGAACAGAGATGTTGCGGCGATGGACCTTTGGCGCCACCATCTGTTCCAGTGCTTTCAACACCATCTGTGCCTTTTTCTTTTCGTAGGCTGTACTGTCATGATAGAGACCTCGCTCCACTGGAGCAGAGTAAATTTCTCGGAATTCGGAGTATGGACCAAGAAAGTTGGGTGCGACCCAATCGATCATGGCAAAATACTCGAGCACGTTGTTGGAAAGAGGAGATCCCGTGAGTGCAATGCGACTCTTGGTTCGGAAGCGCGAGCATGCAATATTGGTTTTTGACTCCCGGTTTTTCATATGGTGTGCCTCATCACAAACAACCACATCAGGGCCATCAGTGAGATGATTTGACACTTCTGAAGACATTTCAACAAGCTTCTGAAACATAATGTAGCCCACAAGCAGGACTCCTTTGCCGGATGCCCATGATTTGACCGTCGAAACCCTTTCAGATAGCGGCATATTTGCCGTGACCTTGCGCAACTCGCCGAGCGCGTTCGCTGGAGCCCACTTCAAAAGTTCGTCCATCCAGTTGTCTACAAGTGAAGCTGGGCAAAGAACCAGCGTACGTGAGTTTTGCAGGTCTGCGGGGATTTGAGCGACTACAGATGGATCTTGAGATCCTGATGCCTCTGCCAAAGCAACAAGAACAGTGATGACTTGCATAGTTTTTCCGAGTCCCATTGTATGAGCAAGTAAGCAGCCTTGCCGAACACGAGCGTCACGCACGATCTGATTCCAGATGAAGCGGACGCCATCGACTTGATGTTGCTTGATGCTACGAGCAATGTGGTCATTGACGTAGATCAAGCTTTGGTCTTCCTCTTTGCTTTCATTTATGATAATGCGGCTTCCGTCCTCAGAGGCCAAGGGCTGTGAAGCAAGGGCTGCTCTCAATCTGATCCTGCGAAGCTCTTGCTCTTCAACTCGCTGTTTTTCTCGCTCACGGAGATCCACTGCGGCTTTGTCGCGAATGATTTCCTTTCCCCGTGGTCTTTGGTGATCTCGATCGTCCTCTGCGTCAATGTCATCCAGATCATCCAAGTTTTCCAAGTCGTTCTCTTCCTCTGAAAAAAAATCATCGAGAATATCTGTCTCTTGCTTGTAGATCTGACTGTCTTGAGGAAAATAGGGCACAAGTAGCTTGACAAACATGCACAATGACTCGAACATGTTGGATCGCGACTGTTGTCTCATGAGATGCTTCCTGATCCTTGCTGGTTTCATGTTCAGAATCTGCTGGTCTGACTTGTGTTGGCACATGAAGAAACAGTGACAGAGGCGCGTGACATCAAAGAGGACCACCTCAGAATCGTTCTGGTTTCGCTCTCGCCCATCCTTTCCTAATGCGTCGAGGTAGGGAACAATATGTTTCGACCAGACGACACCAGACTCCTCCGACAAAACCAAATCAACTGCCGCCTTTCTTCGCTCGTGTTCCATCTGCCATATCTCGCCAATCAACAACCGCCAACGATCACTGTTCTTGGCTAGTTTATTGAGCGATGTTGAGGCGACTTTTTGAAGGTCACCGAAATTCTCGATGGGGGGAGGTTCGAGATCGTTAGTGTTGCGAGGAAGCGAGGAAGTTTCCAACGGGAGTCCATTGGATTGTGTCTCAGGGTTGCGGCTTTCCATGACGAGGCTGCCAGGAGTCTGAGCCTCAGGTACGACAGGTTCGGGCATGTCGCCTGGAGGAACGATAGATTCAGGTATAATTGTTTCTGAGGTGTGCGTGTCGAAAGCCTCGCTCTGTGCTTCTTCCACAAAAGGGCTGTTTGTATTCTTGGCTGGGCTTGTCAGATCAATAGGGTGAGTCAAATCGCAGCCATCGCGGCCGTCGAGGTCGTCGAGGCCATCTTGGGTCAAATCTACAAATGTAGTCTCAATATCCATTGATTCTTCCTTCATAGTGCGAATTGGCGAGCTCTGATCTTCGCCCATGCTCTCTTCGACAAGGCCGGCGTGGCTATCAGAAACGATGAATTCATCTTCATCAGAGCTCGTAAGGACTTCATCTTCTAGAAGCTCGTTGGGTCGCCGCTCGGTGGTTGGCTTTGGTCTGGGGGCTCCCTGTGGCTTTGGGGGTGGCTTTGAAGACTCTAGCATCTTGATTAACCACGTCTGATACAGCTTGTCCTCCAAACTCTGTTCAAGACTTTTGGCTGCGTCGCGGTAGGAGGATTCTGACGTCCAATCTTGCTTTTGTATTTCAAAGCATAATTTTTGGATGCGATCGATGAGACGCGTTGCCATTTCATGTGCTCCGTGAATTTGCAGTTTCTTAGTCCCATGACGCCGAGATTTTTGCCATATGCCGTGAGCCTTTCGCTCATATTTCGGAAGCTTCTTCTCCCGCCAGTGTGCCTCAACAGTGTCGATAGTCTCATTTAGTATTTCAGCGACTCGCTCAGGGGTGATAAAAGGATCAGGTTCGCCATCATTGTGGATTGCTTTTTGGTACTCAAGTTCTTCCTTCTCAACCTCAGCCCATGTCTTGTCGTCTGTCTCTTCACCGACACCACCAAGCTCTGCCAGCTCTAAAATTTCGTCGTCCAGATCAGATAGAAGACTCGGCGAAGACGAAGATTGTCTAGGTATTCGATAGCGACCTGTAAAAAGCCTCTTCAAGACCTTGTTGACGACAAGTCTCCTTGCAGGCGGTATCCGTTGCAAACTAATTGAATCGAAAGAGTCTTTGTGTTCTCTGACTAGCGATGTTAATGCGTAGTCGGGTGACACGATGGCCTCTCGCGAGACCCTACCGTCGCCCAAGTAAGCATACGCTGGTGCATTTTCCCAAGGAAAGGCTTCCTCAGAAATCAAGTTGGCATTAGCGGCCGTGTAGTTAAGAACATCGGCTTCTGTGGGAAGAAAGGCGCCGTCGATGTTGAGTGGCTTTTCTGCTAGAAGCGTAGGCGCCATTCGTCTGCGTTTCGTTGGCCTCTCGTCACGCTCTGTTCCTTGAGCGGGACGTTCGTGAATAGGTGGCGAATTGGAATCCTCAACAGAATTGGGCTGAGAATCGTTTTGTAGGCCTGACATCTGGTCCACGCTCGCATGCTCTCGTGTTGATCTCTCATCGGTGTTGTGGGGTGTCGCATCCGAAGCGGAAGCTGGTGTGAATGTTTCATCTTGTTTTTGATGGCCACCATTCGGCAGGTTGAAGGAGTGGGCGCGCTCTGTTGCACATTTTGTTGGCTCTTCGAATTGCTCATCCCAATGACTGGACTTTTTCCGCTTGAATTCCTGCTCCCATAGCCAATACCCCTTACTCTTAGATCGAAATGTGACAATGGCTTCCGAAAGTGCGGCTTTGTGGCGAGCGATCCTGATATTCAAACACTCCATCAACTCCTGGCGTGAGCATACATGCTCGAATGTCAATAGAGTTTTGCCATCAATTTCTTCCTCGCGAATGCGCGTTGCGAGAGAGTCAGGATCTCTGCTCCACAGACACCTGGGAACACAAAGCCGTTGAACTACAACTTCCGTGTCCCACGAATAGGGATCATCTTCTCCTGTACCGCCCATCTGATGTTGCACGTGCTCTCAAGAACACAATAAATGGGATTTCTGATGATTGGTTAGGTTGATCTGGCATTAAAAAGAGTTGACGTTGGCGAAGAGCAAGTGGCCTACCGGAAGACGATATTTAAAAACATGGGCTGTGAGGCCGAGTTTGCTGAGCAAAGGCCCAGCAACAATGAGAAAAGCGAAAAGAAAGGTGCATAGCAGCCTGTTGGCCGTGCTTGAGTGAGGTTGACCTGAGGCGCTTTTTTCTCACAGCCTTGGGACGTCTGCAAAGCAGACTGTACGTAAGGCAACGGCCCTAAAAACAAAGACTTGCTTGATCTGAAGACCCAATACCTATATAGAAGTTTGTCGGCGATAGGTTAAGTTGGTAGCTAAAAGCTAATATAACAGGTCTGGGTAGGATCAGATGCCTTACGCGATCAGCGCAAACACGGAATGAATGTCAAAAGATGAAAAGAGCTGTGATAGAGCGTTTCGCTGCTTCTTTCTCTCTGATAATAGGCCAGGAGGGGAAAAAGGGAAACAAGCGGTGCGCTTGAAGAAATCGTAAATGCAATGAACAGTACACGGGTGAAGAGATGCACTAGAAGTCCGAACCCATGCACACTCACTGTTGGAGCGCGTCGCAGGAGGAAGTGGAGACTACCAGGTACTAACTACTAAGGTAGCAAGTGGCTAGCGCTCTCACGTGATCTCTAAATAGAGGCGAGCGAGAAAGAGCTGCATGGGCAGGTGCCTCGCAGGTAGGTACTTGAGTGCATGGATTGTTTATTTTTTTCAAAGATAGGCACTGGTGAAAATAAAATGTGAACGATGAGTGGATTGTCCATACTAAAAGGCAGTTTTAAAGTACTACCTACCTATAGGTAGGTAGGCATTCTTTAAGTGGGCAAATACCCGGTAGGTTAAGTAATTAATATG
>JAAVUI010000243.1:0-39771 GCA_014899075.1 Fusarium goolgardi
CTGTAAATCACTTGCTGTGTCTGTCTAGGTACTCGTGAGATCTTATGATGAGACAAACAAACAAAGTCGGTGATAAACAGTCATAACAATGCCCTTTCTGTACTTGGTTCAAAAGCGCCACTCCAAGCAAGACATCCCAGCCCTCCCTACCCTTGTCTCACTACAGGCGTAATCCATTCAGCTTGGTAGCTTGGATTACCTATTCTATTCATCGCAACTCCGCCCCTCCCTCCCCAGTAAACGACCTAACCAGTCTAAGCAAATCACTCTCTACTTCCCAATAAGAACCCTTCTTTCAGACATCTGGGGGTCACAAGAGACATGGGAGATGACTTAGAGTTGTCTTGGCCATGATTCAGCTTTAAAATCCCCATTCAGAAGGCATTTCAACACTAGAGGGGGCTTGCGCGGCCTTTTCTTACATGTGATGATGTCTTTGATATCTCGATTGGGATTAAATACATTTTGCCCGTGGCAATTCCGTCCCTTGGCGGCGTGCGGCAGCGAAGGCGTTATTTTCGAAATGAAGAGGCTTGACGAAATACGACATGCTTGGGTGACGACGAGGTCATACAGGATTGAAACGTTGGATGAAATAACGTGTGAAATCATTGGATATTGGTGTTTTGGAAAATCAAGTCAACCCATTTATCAACTTTATTAAGGATAATATAGTCTAGACTCAAAACGTTCTATCCACGGTCGGGTAGCGTTACTTGTCTGATGGTTGCAACGACACGGTAACTCTCTCTTGATCACCAACCAGCCATTAGACAAGTTTTGCCCACTTTAACCTTGTCTCTCATACTCCTCCAAATTGGCCATCCTTTCAATTAAAATAAGTCCGGCTGTCAGAGTTTGATTAACTGTTGCACTCGGACTCAGCTGGAACCCTTGTCTTGTGAGACGGATATAGGGTATGACAAGGATTCTCATAAACAACAATTAAATTGATGATGGCTAATGCACATGACATCCAAAACATGTCAACATAATTGGGTTACTCACATCAGTTGGATCATGGTGAGCACCCAAGTTCACGACGCGGGTTCAGTTCCGTCAAAGGCGTTGAAGTCCATAGAGTCAAGACGTACAATTGGGCACCGGGCCCAGACAAACGGAACAGCGTTCTGGCACTGTTTCACACGTCACGATTATACAATTTTCAATATTTTTGTTCTATTGTACATGTCGTTTTAATCTACAAGCCAATCACAGGCCTATCTATCTCATCCATTTCATATCTTGATGCAAGATCTCAAGCCTTGCTTGTTCCAGAGACCAACAGGACAACGCTGCCCAACTGTCTTCTCACATCCTCCTTGTTAACGTCATGTGTATCCTCGACCTCTCCCCACTGCATGGTCTGCCAATTAACCTCAAGACTGGTGGCGACAGCGGCCTCTTCGACGCCAAACTTCTTGCCAGTGTTCAGACTGCCCTTGCCCACTGAACCCTCGCTCCACTCTGCCACGAATCTCGCAGCAGCGATCAGACTCTTGCCAGCCAATGCGGCCCGCTCAAGTCCCGCAATATCGAAAGCGTCGAGACCAACAATCCAACCTTGAATGATTTCACGGACCCCGGGAGCTTGCGACCGAGGTAAAAGTGAGTGTCCATCCAGAACGGGCTGGATGCTGATGCCTGGCCAGACATGAGTTGTCAGGAAAGACACAATATCGTCAGCGGTGCGCTTCTGTACGTCTCGTAGTGATTCTCCAGCATCGTTCTTGAGATCATACTCTCCGGCGGGAGGGTTCCAGCAGAGGATCGAGTCGGTGTCGAGGTATCGTAGCAATACATTGGCAATTGAGCTTCGTATCTCCGAGATGTCAGATCCGGGGACGTTATCAGCTTCGGCAATGTCGAGAGCTCGGCAGGTAAGGCTTGTAAGAGGGATCAAGTGATGTCTAGTAGCATCTTGAGCCGAAGTCAAGAGGTCCCATTCGAGAGCGAGGGCGGAGGCAAGGTCGGGTTTTGTAATGGGGATTCGAACAATCGCTTTTGTAGAGGGGTGCCTCAAAGGTCGAGTATCGAGGAAGACTTGCAGAGCGCCTGTTCTCATGGTTAGTAAATGCGATAGTGGTGGGGTTCAATGACAATTACTTACCATCCACTTCCTGAACAGTAACATCCTTCCAGAATCGCTTCTTTAGAGCACCGCCAGCCTTTCCACCGCTAGAACTTCGAAGCTCCTTGGCATTCTTGAGCATCTCAGCCTGCCTTCTCCTCCTGGCGACTCGCTGTTGAACATCTTGGACCTGAACCGGAGGCTCTGGAGGAGGGCCCGTGCCGACAACCGGAGCGACATTGGCGGCCTTGACAACGGTCGAGTGAATCGGACGAACAAACGATGGGCGCTGAACGAGTCGGGGCGCAATGCGCAGCGGTAGTCGTGTTACAGAATTCATCCCAGGCGACGAATTGGGTTATGGAACGGGGTTGAGGGAGTGAAGCTGGAAGGGTTCAAAGATCAAAGATGCGAGCCAGAAAATTGGGTCCGGCTGGTGAAGTTCGGAGTGGGTGGGTTCTGTTCTTTAGGGTCGACATAATGTCACTTTGGTATTTGTACAAGAAGAAAAGCAATGAATATTGACAGTCTTGGGGTTTTAGATGATAGATTAATCCAGGCAGACTGAGTATAAGTATATAAGGATTAAGTTTCAACGCTGAAATAGTAAAGCGATGCATTACTTTGACGCTTTTACTGCTGCCAAGGTACCTGGAATCTCTAATCGGACCTGGGGGAAGTGGATCAATACATGATTAACGATTAAAAGTTGACTTTGAATGTGGGAGGAATAAGAGAAACTTCCAAAAAGCTTGTTGTAGAGGTGATATGTAATTGAGTGATCAACTATATCGTCTTAAATTTTACATAGAGAGGACAATTTATGAGTATCTCTGTCGATGAACAATGCCACTTCAGGTATTGAATACAGCGGGTACATGAAGCTACAATGCTCCATTCTCCAGCAGATCAGCATACAGCTAGTATTTCCCATAAGCCAAGAATAATAATACGAATGAGCATCGATATGACATACAAATCAGTAGAATATTGTATCAATTCAAATATCGTCTCTGAACAAAAAGACTTCACCATAACCCTTGATACAGCGGAAGACGACACAAGTTGACACGAATCACTCCGATAAGGGGCTGATAACGTCACGTGATGCAGCACCACTCATCCCTGAAGCGTAACTGCGACGTGGTGATTCTACCTTAGGAGCGCTTCGACCGCAACCTCCAGTCTCCCTCGACCAAATCTTTAATCCACAACCCAATTGCCCAATATGAGTTACGGCAAAAAGGACGAAGACGCCGACCTCGGGCTGGTCAAGGTGGACAGAACCCAAGTTTTCCAAGAAGGTTTGTCTCTTACAATTGCCCTCTACCTTCTTCCCCCCCCACAGTCAAGCTAAGTAGTTGGACAGCACGACTCTTCAACAGCTCCCCTATCCAGCCTCGACGATGTCGCATTCTCCTCACAAAGATCGCTCTCCTTCTCTACACCGGAGAGAAGTTCCCTACGAACGAAGCCACGACCCTCTTCTTCGGCATCTCCAAGCTCTTCCAGAACAAGGATGCCAGTCTCCGACAGATGGTTCACCTTGTTATCAAGGAGCTTGCCAACTCGGCCGAGGATATTATTATGGTTACTAGCACGATTATGAAGGATACTGGAGGCAGCACCGATACTATTTACCGACCCAATGCTATCCGTGCACTCTGCCGCATTATCGATGTAGGTGGCTCTGCTGGCAGGTACACCGACACCCCTGGATGCTGACAATGTTGAAAAGGCCACGACCGTCCAATCAATCGAACGAGTTATGAAGACTGCAATTGTCGACAAGAACCCCTCCGTATCTTCGGCCGCCTTGGTTTCATCCTACCATCTCCTCCCGATCGCCAAGGATGTCGTACGACGATGGCAGAGCGAGACACAAGAGGCCGCTGCCTCCAACAAGTCCTCTGGTGGCTTCTCCCTGGGTTTCTCCACATCAAGCAGCCAGGTCCCCATGAACCACTCGACCATGTCGCAATACCACGCTGTTGGTCTTCTGTACCAAATGCGCATGCACGACCGAATGGCCCTGGTCAAGATGGTTCAGCAATTCGGTGCTCCTGGTGCTCTCAAGAGCCCCGCTGCTATTGTTATGCTGGTTCGACTTGCCGCACAGCTCGCTGAGGAGGATTCTTCATTGAAGAAGCCCATGATGCAGCTTCTCGATGGCTGGCTGCGACATAAGAGCGAAATGGTCAACTTCGAAGCTGCCAAGGCTATCTGCGACATACGAGATGTTACCGACGCTGAGGTGTCGCAAGCTGTCCATGTCCTTCAGCTCTTCCTGACCTCTCCTCGCGCCGTCACCAAGTTTGCCGCTCTCCGAATTCTCCACAACTTCGCCAGTTTCAAGCCCAACGCCGTCAACCCCTGCAACCCCGATATCGAGCTTCTCATCTCCAACAGCAACCGATCTATTGCTACTTTCGCCATCACCACGCTACTCAAGACCGGTAATGAGGCCAGTGTCGACCGTTTGATGAAGCAGATCTCAACCTTCATGTCCGAAATTACCGACGAGTTCAAGATCACAATCGTTGAAGCTATCCGAACACTTTGTCTCAAGTTCCCCAGCAAGCAGGCTGGTATGCTTACCTTCCTCAGCGGCATCCTGCGTGACGAGGGTGGTTATGAGTTTAAGAGGGCTGTTGTGGAGAGCATGTTCGATTTGATCAAGTTCGTTCCCGACTCCAAGGAGGATGCGCTGGCTCATCTTTGCGAGTTTATCGAGGATTGCGAGTTCACCAAGCTGGCTGTCCGAATCCTCCACCTTATTGGTCTGGAGGGTCCCAAGACTGCTCAGCCCACCAAGTACATCCGATACATCTACAACCGAGTGGTTCTCGAGAACGCTATTGTCCGAGCTGCTGCTGTCACCGCTCTTGCCAAGTTTGGTGTCGGCCAGAAAGACCCCGATGTCAAGAGCAGCGTCCGAGTTCTCCTTACCCGATGCTTGGACGATGTCGATGACGAAGTCCGTGATCGTGCCGCTCTTAACCTCAAGCTCATGAACGAGGAAGACGACGAGATGGCTGTCCGATTCGTCAAGAATGGTAAGAAAACAGTAACCCCCACAGGCGAACCATTGCTAATGCAGCTACAGAGAATATGTTTTCTCTCCCCTACTTCGAGCAGCAGCTCGTCATGTACGTCACCTCGGACGACGCGACTGCCTTCGACAGCCCCTTCGACATCTCCAAGATTCCCGTGGTTACCCGAGAGCAGGCTGATGCCGAGGACCGATCTAAGAAGCTGATTGCCACCACCCCTACCCTCAAGGCCCCCAAGGTTGGCCCTACCAAGGCCACCGGTGCTGAGGCTGTTGCTACTGCCTCTGCCCAGGCTCAAAAGTACGCCCAGGAGCTCATGGAAATTCCCGAGATGCAGGAGTTTGGTAATGTTCTCAAGTCTTCGCCTCTCATCGAGCTTACCGAGGCCGAGACTGAGTACGTTGTTTCTCTGGTCAAGCATATCTTCAAGGAGCACGTTGTTCTCCAATACGAGGTCAAGAACACCTTGCCCGACACCGTCCTAGAGAACGTCTCAGTTGTCGCCACTCCTGCCGATGATGAGGAACTTGAAGAGGTCTTCATCATCCAGGCTGAGAAGCTTTCAACTGATGAGCCTGGCAAGGTCTACGTGGCCTTTAAGAAGATTGGTGGCGAGGCTTCCCTGCCTATCTCCACCTTCACCAACGTTCTCAAGTTCACCAGCAAGGAGATTGACCCCTCAACGGGCGAACCTGAGGACAACGGTTACGATGATGAGTACGAGGTGGCCGAGTTTGACCTTTCCGGCAGCGACTACGTGATCCCGACATTTGCGGGTAACTTTAGCCATCTCTGGGAGCAGATTGGTGCTTCCGGCGAGGAGGTGACAGAAACCCTCCAATTGAGTGGTATGGAGAGCATCGCAGGTACGTTTATCAACGAAAACATACAGAACCCAACACTGACAAATTCGCAGATGCCACGGAGCAACTTACAAAGGCTCTATCTCTGCAGCCGCTGGAGGGTACCGATGTGCCCGTCAACCAAACCACTCACACACTCAAGCTTCTGGGCAAGACAGTCGGTGGAGGCCGCGTGATTGCCAACGTGAGGATGGCATTCTCATCAAAAACAGGTGTCACGACAAAGATCACGGTGCGAAGCGAGGAGGAGAACGTGGCTGGCCTAGTTATCGCGTCAGTCGCTTAAAGATGAGAAGCAAAGCCGGCGTTGAAAGGATAATGATGTATCGAAAGCTTTGTCTCGGGTTTTAGAACATACCCTACGAGTGTATGGCGAGTAATGTGATTATTTACGATTCATTTTCCCTTTCACGATTGTCACAAAACGGATGTGGTGGTGCTTGGCCCACGGCCTGCAAAAAGTGAAGAGAGGGGATGGATATTCTTGGGTAGACGGAAGCGATGAAGGTATAAGAGCATGTTTTTATTTAAGCATGGTTATTGTGACCATGAGATTTGTTGCAAAAAGATGGAATCTGACCTTGTCAAGTTTGAGTGACTGTGTGATGCGATTTGAGGTTTGTAAGTGAAGCTGGGCCGTCAAGTAACACCATACCAGGCATCATTTCTTGAAGAAAACAAGAGAGGGGTCTTATGTATCTCGGTGGAAGTTGTGCTTGTAAGTCTTTACTTGAAACTTGATCTTGTATGTAATGTTGGGGTAGTGTTTGCTGAACTCAGGGTATTAGAAACCCTAGCCGCCAGGAGCATAAGAGACAGAATTGATAAGCCAGTTTATACTACTGAGACCAGAAGAGTTCTTAGGCTGTTTTGTGTTTATATCATTGGATTTAGGCAGCCAACATTTCTGGTATCTACTAGGCTGGGGGCGTGGATGTCTTATCGGCCATCAAGTTTGGACAAGACACAGTATGCAAGACACAAAAGAGAGTAACATGCTTAGCAGCAAAGAAAGATCTAATGTATGTTCGTGTTTGTTTGCTCAAGTTATATTCTAGCACTAGATAAGTTTGTCAGTCAGTCAGTCACTTACGCTGCATGCTGTCGATTCTTCTCACTGTTGTCACCCAACGAACTCAGATCATAGAGAGGCAGCAGAACGAATGCCTTGGAAGCACAGTGACAATATCTATCGTTTTAGAGACGTACGTTTCGCTGTGGTCGATAGCCTGGGTGGATCGAGATGGCCTATCCGGGAGAAGGTAGTGGTGTGTGTTAGGGTAGATGACACTCACAACACAAACAACGGAATGTGTTGCTCACTTCATGGTGTATGTTGGATCATACGCGTTTTCCCATTTCTAATGTATCACGGGGTTGAGAGAAATGACAAACATCATTCTTTGTTAGTCTCCGTGTAGTCTATATACTATACTGCATCAACATGGACTTCGGCCTCGACCTCTTACGCTGTTAATACTACTCACACTCCTTTCCTGCGTTGTAACTGTAATATCCTGGATCATAAGACCATATGGAAGCTCTCGTACGTCTCGTCTTGTGCCTGAAACTGGGTTTTCCCTTGAGATTCGAGACATGGGAAGAGGTGCTTAAGGATGGGTTGCGATAGACCTGCGATGTTACGGAAACACCACTGATCACCATCTCAAATAGGTATTCACTACAACGGCGCCAGAAACCAGTACTTATGTAAATGGTCAGTAGAGAGAAAATGATGAAGGAGAACAGTTGCAGCATCTCACGCAAGTCTACAGTCACTGGTGATCGACCCGTCGGACCATGGGCTATATTTAGTTCTAGCTAAGAAAGATAGACATCGGCGCCACTTGAGCTCGCTATATCGTCCAAGTCGAAATGATGGAGATGACTTGATAGACCGTTTGTACAAGCATAAACAAACGCTTTGCATCGCATTTTCCTTCATCCTTGTCACGAACGCTGTGTGTATGCATGCCCTGACTGACCTTCACCATAACAAACGGGCTGTATTGAGAGGCCTGTTTCCAAATACAAGACAGTGGCAGTCCAGGGCTTCAATTAGCCCCTCAGACTTACAGCGATCTTGTAATAGTGCATTGCTGCGGAATGTCGTGCACCCAAGCTGAGGCACACATATGAATTAAGGGTATTTCCAGTGCGAGAAACCCAGTCCTGATGCGACCACAGCAAGGCTGTATATGCTCCTCTCGAAAATGACTCGGTAGTACTAGTTGGGCTGCTTTATTCGGCTGGATACCTGCGCTTCAGGTTAAGCAGGTATGGCAAGGGATGGCAAAAAGAGAAGACATGCTGATACTAACCTACGCATCGCTTTCCAGGTTAGGGAATAAACGAGCACCAAGATAGAAAGGCAGCCGGCGGCTGGCCCACGAATGTCCTTGGATACTCAGTGGACAGAGTAGTTCTGTGACAAGTATAGAGCAGAGACAGAGGGGCATGTATATGGCACTTGGTGGCGATACGATTATGCGCTCAAGCCTATCTGGGACGAGAAGAACAAGCTTTGAAACTCCCCTGCTCATGAGATAAGTGATGCGAGACTACGTGCTAGTTGGAGTTCATGGGGTCAACACAGCTGGAGAGGAATTGCAAGACCTCGTGTTTTGAAGCCGTCGAAACAGTCGATGAGTGTAGATATTGAGCCTGACAAACCTGGACATCTAGCCGCGCGAAAACGGACATTCATGTTCTAGTCTTTATCGCAGCATGGAATACGAAATACTCGAGAAACCTCCCTGCGAGACTATCGAGACCATCAGACTCTGGCCGTTTCATCGTTGTTCTTGAGCCACGAAACCAGAGCACTTCAAGGACCAATAGAGCTCAGGGAGAACATCGAGCATAGTCTGCCTACATCTATGCATTGCGCCAGGGACTGTGGCTCTATAGCGAACTCGGAAGGCATAAGATTCCAACCCTGACCCCAAGCGGATGGCACTGACTGGCAAAGGGTGTGTGGCTCCAATAGCTCGGGCCAAGTGTTCAACAGGGCCTGGCTATCGTCTATGCGATGGTTGAGTTTCCTAACCATGGCGAGCCATCACAGTTGATCAAATGGTTTCGTGGGGCTCTCCAGGAGTTATGGACCACAGTGAAACGAAGGGTAAATTCACAAACACTTCCCATGCAAGGGCGAAATAGAGTTACAGTGTCAAACTGATGATGCCCACTCATTGGAAGTTGAACCAGTTGGTTGAGCCTAGATTTAGGAATGATTCAAGACAGTCATGATCGTATTGCAACACCTGATTATGCTGGATCCAGTCGATAGTCATGGATGTATTGAGAAAGAGCCATGGAAGCCGCGGAGTGGCAAGACTCTTGACGAATACATCGCAGTGGACATGTACCTGGCCCTTGTATCCAAGCTCTGTAATGAGCTGAAAGGCTTGTTACTACTAGACGAGACTCCAAGGTTGAAGTTGACAAGCCCTTCCTTTACGGAACAATAGAGGCCCACCGATACAATAGTATGTAAAATACTCGAGATGCGATGCTCCCATTTATAGACCGTCGTTGTAAGCGCTTCATATGTATAGTCCCCCTGAAGCACCCTCATCAGCGTAGGTACTGAACCCATGGAGTCCTGAAACACCTTCACCTTTATGACCCTTACTACCTCTGTCTCTGAAGTTCGAAAGAGGGAATGAATAATGTCTAAACGAGAGACCGAATCACTCCGTAGAATGAGATGGCTGGAGTACTTATTGAGCTTCCCGGCGAAGAACTCGTAGAATTTGCTGGCCGTTGTCAACTTGGGTTAGTCGAAAGAGCTCTTTATGAACTCTCAATCAGTTCGCTGGTGCTTCGTGGCGAGAACGCCGTCGGCGGTCTTGTCACCTGATTGCTCAACTATAGAGACAGGGGAGACAGGCGGCCAGGGGGAGTGGCGACCAGGCATTGATACTGTCTGTCTTAAGGAGAAAGCAAAGTTGGAGGCCGTTGGAGGCTGTCGGAGGAGGCAACTTTCGGTACAACGATGATTGTGATGGACTATAGGCAGGTAGAAATGCTATCGAGAAAGAGTTAGTAGAATCCATGCAGTATTACACACAGAAAGGCGACGTCTTTGCCACGATATATAACTCGATTTAATAGAGCCAATGCCAATACCAACCCAGCCAACTTACAGGAGAAAAGAAAGAAGGAGACGACCTCTCGGTATGGATCCATCTGGCAGGCAGTGTTCTAAGAGCCACTAGTTTCTGAACGACCTGGATGGCAAGAAGAAGCACAAGATGGGCCAGGTTCGGACCTCCAAACTGTATCGCCAGGGGCGAACTCAAGTGATACTCTCCGAATCTGGAACCGCGGGCCCCAAAGAATCCTGCACTCGAATTGTCCATTGCTAGAATCATCAATATCACTACCCAGCCAAGGGGGCATGAAAGCCGTGTAATTGATGAATAAGTAGTTGAGACCATGGACCCTAAGGAGAGAACGCCGACTTGGAATAGTCGGATGAGAGTGACGTAATGGCTGTTATTGAAGAACAAAAGGACTGACCGATACGTTAGTATGAAAGTTGTTATGGAAGCTCTAGCCTTCTAAGTATAAGTACATTGATGTGTTGATCGTGTGGCCGTTCAAGACATGGAGTGTCATAATTCTGCCCACAGAACTATATGATGATGCCTTCCTGTGTAGTGTGTTCCTAGCCCCCGAGGAGAAGCTGTACAGTCAGACATCTATATAGAAACATGGGGATAATGCCAACAATGGGTTACTCTACCCCTTGAATCTGTGATCTCCCGTAAGCTACATCCATTGTACCTGAGATAAGCAAGCCCAGAAGAGTAGGACTGATCCTGAGTGTTGTCGAGTTCGAAGATGAGACGCATCTTCCTGGCCATGTCGTTGGAACCCAGTCATAGATAGATCAAAGTGAACTGATGATCTCGGGCTGTGTGATTTGATCTCTGTCATGGAAGCCCTGCGCATATGGCCCAGCATGCCACTGAAGTCTGTCGGAAGAGCTTGGGAGACAAGCGCATAGCTTTGAAATCAGAAATGGATAAAACCGAAGCGAGGATGGCCAGGATGTAAGAATGTCGTGCAGAGACGACTTGGGGAAGAAGATGTTATGATCACAGTTCTGCTTGTACAGTTCGAACGGTAGGCAGTCTGGAATAGGTAATTAGCACAAGGACGAGATGGAACTAGCCGGAGAAGCTTACAGGTAGATTTGATTTACTTGTGAAAAAGACCGCCTCGTAAGTCCACGCCATATGCTCAAGGTATAGTGTTCAGCATAATATTGGTGCAGCAATGCCTGCGAGTACCTTTGGGTACAGCGCGAGACAGAATAGGAGAAATACTTTCGTGGGGGAACTAGACATCACAGTTACCCAGATTTCACTAGAAAGGCAGCCTGGAGGAACGTATGAACCAAAAACAGAATATTAGTTCACGCAATAGCAGGGCATGGGGCTTAATTAGGGGAAATACATTGGTAGTGGCCCTGATATTGAAGCCTGCTAATGCACCCACCATTGCCGTCACTGTGGCCACCAATTACAAAAGATTGGCCTTGATACTTGAAATACGGGCCGATATAATAAAGGAAAAGATGCAAACAAAGGGCTGCTGTAAATAATAGGTTGCTCAGTGTACTAGGGGAGGAATGGTTGTTGAGTTACAATTTGACGGTTGGATCTTGAAAAGATATGGAACCCAAATAGAAGACGAACCCATGTATGAAATCAGAGATTATCACACAATAAAGGCAACGCAAAAAAGAGTCTAGATTGTCAGTTAGCTGAGTAATGAAAGGTTTGAGGGGGGAGGGCGTTTGGTCTGGTCTACGTAGCCCTAGAATCGGCTATCAAGCAGCGCTGCCAGAAGGTCACAAATATTTCTCCCACTTTCTTTTCAGCTCTCCCTTCTCCCAAACAATATCAGCAGCACATTTCGTCCCAAAACAATCTTCAAATCTTTCACCATCCAACTATCGATGATATATTCTAC
Source organism: Fusarium goolgardi (assembly GCA_014899075.1). NCBI lineage: Eukaryota > Fungi > Ascomycota > Sordariomycetes > Hypocreales > Nectriaceae > Fusarium > Fusarium goolgardi. Next base: position 11,976 of record JAAVUI010000243.1, read on the forward strand.
TCTCTCACATTCATCTACCCCTTTTCGTCATCTTCTTTCTATCGCAGTCTATTTCCTCTACAAAAGTAACCCTGCACCATCATCATGCGTCGAGACTACGAGGAAAACCCCCCAGAGGGTACCCGTGACTTTCGTATGGATCTTCCGTCGAATAACCCAGAAAAACACTTTGAATATTATTTTGATGAAGACTTGGACGACATTGTCCCGAATCGCGAAGCAGCTTCCCCTCTCGACGAGCCGTAAGTATCCCCCTTCAAGGTAGCCTGTATCTCTCATCGAAACACTACTGATCTGCCTCATTATCAGCGAGATGATCCAGGTGTATTTCGGCTTTGATGAGCACCAGCCGGAAGACGCAGTCCATCTTGAAGTCCTCGAAGAACTCTTCCCTGACAATGTTAAAGACTTTGTTTCCAGAGAAGAGATTCGTTTCCCCCAAGTCCCCGATGAAGTCAAAAGTATTTTGATCGGGTTCCTCTACACTGGTGGACTCAACCGTCCCGATGTCAACAGTGATAGCACTCATGAGAAGGTTTGTAAAGAGTTTGAGATCATGTTTCACCTCAACGCTGCAGGCTGCTACACAGCGATCAGCAGGTTAACGACCGACTCTCATGCGTTTCTATGGGAAATTAACATGTGGATGACCGAAGAAGAAACCAAGGACATTGTTAACAACCGCATTCATCCAAGCTGGCCCAACCGTCTTCCCGAGTGGTACAAAGCCTTTCTCGACGATTGTGTTGACAACCGCATTCGTGAAATAGCGGAGGAGCTGCGCAAACCCATACATGCTGACCCGAACATGTGAAGTCAGCATCCAACCACAACAGGAAACGACATGTGATGCTACCACCGACTGAATTGGCTACTATGACCCCTTCTTGGCGTTGTGGAGAGACCGATTTTGGACCATCTTTTTTGACGACTGGCACATATGGGCAAGACCCCTCACTAGCTATTCATGTCTCGGTTGGAATCGCCTGTCCAACAGCTTGCCCAGACATGTTGGCAGGCGTTATGTTGGGTGGTCAACCTCGAGATGGTAAGTCACAACTCACATACAGACAATGACAATGACTGACTTTGGTGTTTTATATAGACAACACACTCCATCCAGTCCGACTGGAGCCCCATTTTGGGGTATAACTGGTGTCTGGTCTTGGGCCAGAGAAGTGTAAGTTGCGACTTGGAGGTAAAAACTGCACGATAGCTAACTGCTTCGGAGAAACACTGCCTATCCTGTCAAACTGGTGGTGCAGGCCCCTCGTGGCACTGTAGAGCGCCTGGTCTTGTACCAGGAATGGGTAAGTCCCGAAGGATTTGAGATTTGACCACAGCTGACTTGGATATGTAAAGATATCTGATGTTCGCATCAAACCGGCGGGGGTGCCTCTTGTGGCACCAAATGGCGTCTGGTCTCGTACCAGAAAAGGGAGAGAAGTGGGTTTCTACCCACTTGACATCGGCTTCGTAATGACGGAGAGGAGGAACCCGCCTCCTTGAAGCCCTGGGCTTTGTCTTCTGTCTGAAAAGAGTATGTTGACATTGAACGATGATACGGACGACAGCTAATCACAGTCAGCTTCGCGGAAGGCAACCTGGGCTGGGGCGGGTCATTACTACCCAACCCCGACTTTCATTAAGATGAAAGTATGATCCGCCCCCGGGCTATTGCGGTATAAACGCTGCCCCTGCCCGAGAGAAGTAAGTGATGGCACAACGTTGAACTACATCATAGCTAACATCAATTAGTTTCGCAAAACTTGGCGGGGCGGGGGTGGGCTGTCCACTTGCCGCTGGCCTTCTTGGCCTGGAGTTAGGTCCTCGGACCGGAAGAGTAAGTACTACTCCATGATCACATGGCCATAACTAATGCTTCTCAGTGTCGCAGAAAGATATCTGCGTGTGTACGGATCAGGATTACCTGACCATGAACCGCCGTGGTGCTTGGTTCACGGCGGTGAACAGGTGGAGGAGCCGAGAAAGGTAAGTAAGGACTTTGACATAATATGACATGATAGCTGACTTTTTCAGTTTCGCAAAAATGCGGCGGGAGGGTTGGGTCTCCTTGAACCCAAGTTTGTGGTCTTGACTATCACAATATCGACCTGGCCCGGCCACTCCCTTTGAGAAAATTAAGTAGGATATGCGAGACATGTTTCGACTGCAGCTAACTCTTACCAGTTTCGCAAAAATACGGTGGGGTGGCCGGGTCGGTCTAAAGTTGAGGGTTGGGATTTGTTCCCATACTATCTTGAAATGGCCACTCCGCCAGAGAAAAGTAAGTTGAGAGTCCAATGCCGCTCACGCTCGCAGCTAACTCCTGTCAGTTTCGCAAAAATGCGGCGGGGTGGTCGGGTCCTTTCAACATGGGAGTCGGTGATTATCATCTTGATAGTCTTGAGCTAGGCCCCCTCCCCCGAGAAAAGTGAGTCAGGAACGAATGAAATCTCAAGATGGTGGCTAATATATATTAGGTTCGCAAAAAGACAGAACGGGAGGGGGCCGACGATCAAAGATGACCTTGTTTGATGGGAGTTGGAAACAAGGAGAGGTGGCAGGATTGGTAGGATGGAAAGTCAGACATAGGAAGAATATTATAAAATCGAACGAATAAGAACATATCTATCACAACCATTATGAATCTGTTCCTACTCCTTCCATGATGCCGCTCAAAGCTCGACAATCGGGTATAGTCTCATATATATAGTGAACGCAATACCGATTCACTCCAACAACAATCTGAGGGACTGAATGGTTTGATGTAAGTTGCTCCGAATACTTGACAAAGGATGCCACAAAGGACAAGAGCTAGTAACTGAAATAAACCGTGATCTAAAAAGCAAATATTGAGCCTAGTATTTTGAATCGGCTGTCTAGTCATTGTCTGTCATTGAAGGTTATTTGTCAAGCATCTGGCCCTTGTCCTTGGATCGTTTATCAGGCAGCACCCAGAATGAATGTACTGCTCAAAGCTCTCAAGAAAGAGGAAAGACTGGCTATCATAAAAAACGATGTTCTATCCAAGACCCTCGAAACAAGCAGGCCGTTGCCCTAGACATCTATAGGTTTGGCCGAGGAGGCACCTGTTCCAGCCTCTGAAGCACCGTACACATACATGATCGCTGCGATCAGCTGGATCATATGCGCATATTTCAGCTACTACACCTTTAAAGTCGTGACACGTTCAATGGAGTTCATTTTGCTTGCAATCTGTTTGCTTGCCGTTTGTTATTAGGCATCGAGAGGATAAACCAACAATCGATATTTGTTGGAAACCGATTAAGCATACAAAGATTTGCTGGATGAAGAAAGATCGTCTAGCAGTGTAGTCCCAAATCTGAAAACCATATTTTGGAAAGGTTGCAGTAGTCTTTAAGCAAGAGCACATAAAAGTTGCCCCTGAGGGGTATCACGTGAGTACACAACATCACCGCAGCCGGGCACCCAAAGTTTACTACCAATATTGAGTGGACAGCCTTCAACGAACAAACATACAAAAGAAAGATCTAAAAGATTGCTAGGGAGTGAGACTATGTATGATAATTCTCCAACTTTATGATTATTATTTCAAGTTTTTGTGAGCTCAAACGGTTGGCTGAGCGAGGCTTACAGTAGTTTCCCAGATGGGACGGTCAGTATGAATCATGCGGCAAACGAGGAAGAGTCTCTTTTCTTAAGCTTCTCCGTTGCGCCGTGAGAGATTTCTGTCTACGCAAGGTTAATTTAAACCTCAACAGAGTTTCAAAATCTCCTTATCACCTGGAATCTGGAAAAGCTTAAAGCTTCCAGCGCCCTAATATGTGGACTATAAAGGTTTCCTTCCCCCCCCAAATGTCTGGCATAAAACATCGAAGCAACACCGTATTATTCTTCCGAATCACATCTTTACCATTAACCCCAGCACTTGCCCCACGCTTCAAGAAATACCATCATGTCAGAATCAGGAGACATGGAAAACTTTGATAGCTCCGACTGGGAGTTTATCGACCACGAGCTGTCAAACAAACCTCGTCCAATCTTAAATTAGTACGTATCTGGTTCGGTTACAAAGTACTGTCTGCTAACAGATTCTTGTTTTAGTCCGGAGCACGGAGTCTGCTGCTCAATCAAGTTCTACGACGGCCCTGGGGGAGTGCAGTACATCCCCGAAAGTTCTATCAACAAACACCCCGATTTCGCGGCCCTCTTCAACGAAAACAACTACCTTGATTGCAGTCCCGTTCACCGGGCTACCGCCCATGTAGTCATGTGTTATCTCAGAACAGGTCGTCTCCCTGGCCCCCACCGAGACGAGTCTGACAAGGCCGCGATCACCCGGCTGTTCAAGAAATTGGTCATCTTTCGCGAAGACCTACGAAAATTTACACTTCCTGACTTGGAAGAGATGAATATCAAGGGAATCACGCACCTTCTGGATAGGATGTCAATCCTGGATATCCTTGAGATCACCACCAAGGAACGGGGGTGGCGACTGCCTGAGACAGATGACATGCTGGTCAGGCTTCTCTCTCTCCGAATTTGTGCACAAAAGGAGCTGATTCCAAAGGAGGCCTATAATGTGATGGACGAATTTTGCAAAACGGCAGACGATGCTAGATGGGATTTGCTCAAGCGCATCATCAGCATCATGATCGATCTTCAGAGCTTGAAGAACAAGGACAGGGCTATGACTCTGGATAGATGTAAAGCCGCGTAGGATTGATATTTATCTATCTGGCGGTAGATCAGTCTTGTCCAGAAGAAGAACAGGAGAACAAGGGTAAGGGAAAGAGAAAAAAGAAGAAATAGAGACCTTAAGTAGCATCATTCTAGAAGTGCAACAATGAAATGGAACAAAGTTGGATTCATTATGGCCACAAGGCTGTACTACCAGTCATCAGACCTTGCACCAGATTACAATGCCTGTAAAGATTGCGATGCATTTATGATATGACTAACAGTAAGTTGAATCTGCTATTTCAACGGCGGAAATTGGGATCCATGTATCTGAGGACACTAACGAATAACTCTTGAAGCTGTACCCAGAACGGATCCTGCAGATTATTTAGACAAAACTAACACTTTTAGTTTATATTTAGATCGTTTATGCTGCCAGAAGTAAGACTTTGGGAGTATTTAGGTAATGCTGGTGGTAATAAACCTAAACGGGGTTGTTTACTGTAGAGTTTGGATGTCTATACCACTTTGGATTGACCCAGTATTTTACATTTTCCTCGCGCTTATCTAGGGACGACAATTATGGCTCGAGTTAGATTTCGAGAAATCCAATATTGAATTTGATATCGTCTCCATAGGAATGCAGAGCTATGCAAACTCAGCGATACATATACATTGTTCCGGTCCTTGTAATCAATGACTTTAGAGACCATGCGAACTAACGTACTAAGCGCGGACAATTCCCTCCTGCGAACCAAGACGCTACTACAGCCCGTGACCCAACAATAGGAGACCATGCGAGTTCCGGGACCATCGTAGATACGATTAGCTGTGTGCTTGAGTGCGTATGCGTAGTGATACTGATCAACGTAGGCGGTAGATGGGAGGCCAGAGTTTGAGGATATATTAGACGATCATCTGCAGCAGTAGAAGAACTTTGACACGGTTCATGGTGTATGGGATTGCGAGAAGGGGATGTAGTTGGATTCTAATCCTATCTGGTGATCAAGTCAGTCATCTCGCGGGACAGTTCAAAAAGGCAAGTGGAGCGATGCACTACAACTCTGGCTGATCTGGGAAATAGAGCCCCTGCATTGTTTGTAATGCACCAATAGTAAATTAGATGTCAAGGAGAGTCTGGCATGTAAGTTATACAGAATAGGGATGGTTGCTGGGAAAGATATTGCCGAGTGTCTCAGATGCAAATATGGTCGATACCGAAACTAGGGGTATTTAAACAATGAGATTTCAAATTCATATGAGAGTAACGTAAAAAGGAAACATGTGTATATATGCCTTGTAGAGATAGAAATATCACTTGAAAAGCAGAAGCATAAATATTTTGCCGTCACTCGAGGACGCGAATGAAAGGAGAGCCTGGGGTTTGATTTCTAGCGGAATGGAGAGAGGGTGGTATTGCGAAAAAGCTGGATGACGTGATCGGAAGCCTAAGAAATAAAATGAAAAGAAAAAACTAGAAGCATTAGGAACCAGAGCATAGCCACTGTCATAACCCTACCTAGGTATGGCAGATAGATAGTGGGGGTGTAAAAAGATCGAGCCATAAACAAAACCAGACCTGACCAGGCAGAAATTCTTACTACTCCCATCCCACAAAAGGTCAGTCCTTTTTCTGTTTACTCTTCACTTACGTCTTTTTACTAACCAGTACCTGGAAGACTTCCTACAAACTTCTGTCTGTCTTCCCTTCCAACAAAGAATCAAAACAAACTCGCCAACATGCCTCCTCGTGCTGTACGCGATGGCTCCTCTAGCTTCTACGCAAACAAGTGAGTTCTTGTCTTTTGCCTATCCTCTTTGTCGACACATATTCACTGTTGATAGCCCGTCCAACCCTCTGGTCACCATCAACTTTGGTCACAGCCGGGTTTAGTTGCCCCGAGCTGCTGTCCTGCGTTACCCTCGGTTCGCGGATCTGTTTTTCCAGAGTCGCCTCCGATGGCCTGGCCTGTGCCGCAATCAGGCCATGATCGTCGTTACATTTCTGATGGAAGATGTGTACCGCTCAGAGCGACCTCCCATGGTGTCTACTTTCGATAGCCAGCGCCTAGCTCTTCACGACGCCATCTTCGTTCACTTCCAGGCCTTTGAATTTCATCTCCCCGGGCTTCGTGTAGTCTGTCGTCTTGAGATTGAGCGTGTTGCATCCGATATGCCCCTTCTCACCTTTGTGGGTTGTCTCAACGGCTACAGGGAGTGGATTGTGCTCAACAGTTGGTGGTTCAATTCTTTCCTCTACCAGCGTATCCGATCTGAGATGCCTGATGCTGTAGGGGAGGACGAACGGACATTCCGGCCTCTCGCACTTCTCAGGCAATACTCTCTTCTCCTTGATGTTGCTGGCACCCTCTTCATCGCTTTTGACGACATCACCCAGGCCAGAGTCCAGAACTCTGACTAATTCAGTTTACTTACTGATTTACTTGCCGTCTGCTATCAGTAAGCCATACATCTCTTCAGATGATGACCATGTGCGCAGAGTCTAACAGGGTGACTACTCAGGACGGCCTCATCGAAAACAATGGAGATATGACTATCTCTTCTTTTTTGGAAGGCAGACCAGATAAGATTGATGTAATGTGATGGTCAGTCAACCCCATAACCCTACTCTCTTACATCCCTCATTCTAACTTTGTAGGTAGGTAGGAATACTTGTTTTTAGGGGATACCACAGGGAACTGGCCGGCTGGAGAATAGGCCACCCCTGGCGAGGGGAGAGTCGCGATCAATACATTGATATTGATATTCTCCGATGCAATAGTTTGGAACGCCCTGCCTTATGTCTGATGTGGTGCATTGTCTATCTTACTGAACTGGAGTCCGGCTGTGTCTCCTATCTTCTGTATTTAGCTAGAGAATCACACAACAAATCGAAGTACACAACTAGGTACCGAAGACTGGGCAAATCTATTCCATGCACTATCAAGACTTCCGTACTCAAACATCTATGTGTTAGAATCGTATGCCGACCTTTCACCAAGCGCTAATGAAGCTGCATCTGGACCGCTCATCTTCTGAAAGGATGTAAGTGATGCCCATTACCTTTAGTTTGGACGAGTGATAGTAGCACTTTAGATGGATTAATCCATAGACTCGCTCAAGCCAAAGACATAACCGACACTGGGTCTTGTTCCTTACTACCGTATTAGCAACCCCCTCGACTAGCTTGGACCACGGACTCAGGAGAGCCGGAGACATAGGAATCGAAGCAATACACGTCTCACTATACTGCAACTCTTGTTACAGGAAGGGCCACTTTGCCATGAGGATCGATAGCATCCGAACCATTAAGACGATAATAAAGATAGTATACACTCTCATACACACTGGCGGCTGCCGTTAAGGAGAATTGTTGGTAATTTGGTCACCACTCCCCCAACTTCTGGACTGAACAGGATGCTTTCTTATTTCTTAACAGAGCCAAGCCTAGATCAAATACCACGATAACTACCGATAGATCGAGTATCGAAGACAGGCTGTCTTTCACGATTTCCAAACGAAACATCCAAGCTTAGAACTGGCACCGGGCTATACTCGCAAACGACCGATCGACCGAATATCGAAATGGAAGGATTTCCGCGCTACGTGGCAACTCCTACAGCGTTGCTATGGCTCAACGGAAAGATGGATTTATGTCCGGCCGAGAACTTGAACGGCGGAGCTCCATGTTGCATGATTCTGATTCAAGTACCCAAATTACTGAAAGTGAAGTCCACTATGCAGTCGTGTAAGTCAGAGTTTCGTCCAAGAACATAAGCCTACGGTGGCCATGTACCTGTATGCTTCGAACTGTTGCATTATTCATTGTCCTGAGGGATTTATGCAATGGAAAACCGTCGAGGGCACGGAGTTGAGATTGCTGTTAACCAGTCAAAAGGGTAATCTGCCCTGAAGACAGGTCGAAACGTGGATGACCGAAGTTAAGGCAAAGCATGACAACAGGTAAGCCGCCGTCCAGGATACTGCCTCTCTAGGGGTTGGATCTCACAACGTGTGAAGCCAACAATCGCTAACACCTAATTGCATAGGAGATCTGATGGAGCCCTGCCACTATTCTAAGTTGCCTATATCCATGCCCTACATATACCAGGAGACCGTATCGATTGTCTGCGAATAATCTCAAACGGAGATTCCTACCTTCGGAAGCAAGGGATACAAAGATTTGGGCATAATAACTGACTTCCGCTATACTTTGCGACACCAGCAGGCAATGAGGATGAAGCTGGAAAGGTCTGGTAATACTCGCTAACCTTGACATAGTCATTCTCTTGCCGCGAACCGGAACTCCAACCTCCAATCCTCCAAACCCGAACAGAGAACCGATAGATCGAAGAAGAGAAACCAGAACGAGCTCAAACACTTCTCTGAGCGTGGACAACAGCAGTAATGGCCTGTGAAAAGGAGGACCCTGTTTATGTACGAGAGATGAAGGAGTCTACGACGAAGCCTGAGGAGGGACAGCGATACCTGAAGATATCATAGGCACTTCTATTGTAGGGCTAGTGGTGATTGGAGCGACAAGTACATCGATGATCGGCACAAGGTACGAAGTGGAAGGACTACTGGCAAAGTGCGGAGAGAATTGATGTGAATTTATGAGAGAGATAAAGTTAGCAAGCAGTGTTACAAGTCAACATGCACATTGGACAAAGGATATATGAAAGGGGGCATTCTTTCAATTAGACTAGAGTACAAAGTGCAGCTTTCTTCCCCCATGGCATCAAGTCCTAGCCTCCCTTGCTGTCAAGATCAAGCCGCCCAACATAATCAATCATGTCAAAGCATCTTGGCGTGTGTAGGTATGTGCGCAATACTTCTCCCTGACCTATACCGTTCCAGTCCGTTCCAATTTCCCAATAGTACTCTGATGTCCCCCTTCCATCGACGACTGCTTCCCCAGTAGTAAAGAGCTATTCATGACAGCTCTCTTGTTGCAGAGACAGAACATCTACTGCGATTCGTCGTTGTTGGTAGCGGCGGCGGCCTTGAGCTGCTGGATCTCCATCTTCATGATGACGATTTTGTCAATCAGGAAGTTCTCCAGCGTCTGGCTGAACTGCCAATCCTCCTTAACAAGAGCGTGGTCCTCGGTAGTGAGGGTCTCACCGACCATCTTGGCCCTGTCTTCCATATACTGGATAAACATCTGCTCCTGTTCACTGAAGTCGTGGTTCAGTTTAGAGAGAGTTCCGGCAAGAAGAGGGAAGCTCATCTGGTCAGCAGCCAGCTTCAAGTAGTGGAATGAGAGATCGTGCAGGGTGCCGATCTCGTACCTGGCCGCGAACTCGTAAATCTTAAAGTGATAGGTAAAGAGGTCGCAGGCGTGCTCTATCGGGCAGCTAGTTGGTTCAAGTTTGGGTGGGGGGTAGTCTTCGTCGCCGCCGGTCTCGCTCTTGATGATGCGAATACAGCAGAAGGCCTGGTGCAACTCCATGAACTTGAAAAGGTCGAGTTCATCCTCTTCGCATGCCTCCAAGAGCTTAGGCCAGGTGCGGATAGTGTCCCATTCAACAGGAAAGCTATGGCATCCGACTCTGAACAAGAATTGCTTGTCGGGGTTAAAGGGGATACTATAAAGTAAGTATTTGGGATGCAGAGACTATGAAAAGAGACACTTACGGCATGACGGGCGAGTACTCGTGATCGAGTGTCTTGCAAATGGAATTTGATGCGTAGGCGACGGAACTTTTGTCTGTTCCCTTTATATCAAGAGTGTCAGTGTGTATAGGATATGAAGGAAACAAAAGCCCTTACAGAGGTGTCTTGTCTTTGCCAGATGTGGCTAGGATGGTTGATCTTGGTTGATCTGGGATGACGGAAGGATTGGTGGGAGAGAAAGAGGATGTGGGAAGAGAAGCGAGGGGGAAGAATTTAAGTAGGTCAGAGATGTTGTGGGTCCGTTTGTAGATGAGATGAGTCGGTGCTCTGCCAGCTGGCAGTTCTGTCTGGGCGATGGCAGTGGCATACAATAGAGAGGGGGGCGCAGTCGGTCACTTTACACCTGGCAGTGCCAATGCTGCCCTGCGCGATGCAGGCCGGCCACTGCAGTGGCAGTCCCTCGCCCCCATTCCAAGATTCATCAAGGTTCTTCCACCTTCTTCCACTGCGTGCCAAGTGTATCTGACGATGTGTAACCCGAGTCCAGCTTATCTTGGCAACCCAGAGTGTCACGAGGGAGTGGCAGCAGAGTGATTCACAGCTGTCACTCTCCACGTGCCCGTTTACCTGCGCCCCTTTTCAACTGAGGTCCTTATATACATTTTAATTTTACTTGTGCAGCTTAGTAGGATGTCAATTTCATGTAATTGTGGGCGTGTGGCGAGTATTTGAAAGTAATATCAAATTCAGTGAGGTCGTCGAGCGTCGGGGGCACACAACCTTCCACTTTTTCTGCAATGGATCATATCAGTACAATTAACTTAAAACAGCTGAAGTAGACCATATTGATATCGTATATAGTTTCTTGATTTCAATTTAGAAGTTCCTGGTAACATATGAAAATGACAATCTATTTCCCCCTATCCTGGAGGGTACTACAAGACTGGGCTAATATTTGATGCTTGGTCTTTTGCAGACTAGATTGATCTATAACAAGGACCTGAAGAGCTATTCTAGAAGGGTCAGCAGATTTACATCTTGGCCGGACCTTTCAAGTTGCTCAGCTTTCCATATATACCAAAGCCCCTGGTCCCGGAAGACCTCAAGGACAGCTTGGGGCAATGCAAAAGCCCAGTTAGTTTCAAGCCTCAAGCCCTAAACGAATCTTCTTGTTATTTCACCCTCAATTTAGCTTCCGAAGTCTATGCATTTTCGCAAATAGCCTTGCTTAGCACGACGTCTTGCGTAATGAGTGATACAGACCCATTAAAAAGAGCTTCCATGTCGGCCCTTACAAGCGGCAGCTCAAAACCTTCCGGCAGCAGAATCAAACCCGACATTTTCCAATTGATGACGCCGGTAATGTCGTAGCCTTCATCGGCCATCGAGTGGTCACCCTCGGCATCGAGACGGTTTGGAAAGAAACCCTGGCCATGACATGACAACTCTGTCGCCTGACGCTTCAAAATACGTAAGCCAGATACGCTTCAACAGGAAGCTGGGATAGAACTGGCAGGTAACAATCAAGACTAGGTACTGTCCGGCAGCCGATGCCCAACAATACTCGGCAGATGTTACAAAGGGATCCCGGGGGTAAAGACAGACAAATCTATCTAGCCATAACGGATACCACTGGTTGATCTTGAGGAGGCTCGACATATGGAGATTTCGCCTACAGAGTCTTGTATTTCTACATTTTCACCAGTGTATCGGTCAGACCTTGTCGTAGTTTTCAAGTGTTGCCCTAACCGCCCCAAGCCTTACCTGGAAGCTCTTTTATGAGGAAGCAGACGCCGACTCCTTCATCTGTACCTTGAGATGTGATGCCGAACGAAAAGGCTCTCGGTGCTGGACATTTGGGGTCTCAAGAACTTGAGGGTCGCGTATCCGCAGCGAATCAGATATTCCACAAGATGAAGAGGGAATCTGACAACAAAGCCCGTGAATCATGGCACTTATAGGAGCCAAGTTGCGGAACCGTTTTCAAGGGGGACGCGAGCAGGATAGTTGGGGCGACTGGTGAGAGCTTCTAGACCGACAGTGTCCGAGTGATGATGAATAGAACAAGGCTTCCCACCGTTCAAGCTCGAGGTAAGTTTACTGCGCCGTCGTTGATCTGGGCACGAAGTCCGGTGGTTTCGTTAATAAAGACTTGTCGTGGGTTTCATCGTCGAGGTCCTGTGCGATAATAAGCTATAAGTGTGGACATTACGGCTTTGGCTTGTAACACTTACTTCGACCTTGCATTGGTGAATATCTGATATCAGATACAACCCGCGAAAGTGCCAGCCTCATTGGGACGTGAACTTGGTCTTTGGCACTCCTATACTGAGCAGGTGAAGAAGGGTTTCTCCACGTCACTCCAGAGCTGAAGGATGAATAGATGAAATACGGTAAAGCGGTGAAGCTCTGGCAGTACCCGTGTAACCAACAACTACTTATGTCTCAAGACGATCAGAACAGAGTGCGCATTCACTAAGAAACGTGTAGAAATAGGTAGTAGTGGTATAGGCGGCGTGTCAGACCTATACAGGACTTTTAGTGTCTGTGGGGCCAGCGTCTGTAATCACGGTTGGTTGATGTACATGATGTATCCAAGGGTCGATCTTCCGCCACCGATATTGTGTAGTTTCTAGCTTTTGGCTTTCTTAGATACTAAGTAAGCCACCTCATCTCAACAACCAGTAACCGCGTAATTGGTTTAGTGGTAAAATTCTCCGTTGCCATTAAAGCGACATCGGGGAGCCCTGGGTTCGATTCCCAGATTACGCATTTCTTTTTCTCGGGCTTATCCCTGATTTGTCCTTCTCCACTCGGTTTTTTTTTTGTAAATTCTGGCTAATAAGGCTGCACCAAAAACCACGCTATGTCACTATAGGGTAGTCAGCTGGCAAACGATCTTTTTATCACCACACAACGTTATTCGCAGAAGAATTTATACATCTTGACTTTCAGTAAAACTATAGAATGTACTCAATTCGCTATTGATTCAATCCAATACGTCCATTGCTGGGTCAGTCAGACATCGTAGTTGATTTGAGCATGGCATTACGAACTGTTGCTAATGTTACATGCTCGGCTTCCCTGTAAAATATAACATGATCATTTTGGCGCCACTGTTGCCAATTGGTCGTGTTAAAGATTTGCTTTCTTGAAATCATTCAGACACTGCCTGGAAAGCCACAGACCTGTACTATAATCACAAGTCCAGCATTTGCTATACTATGAAGTAGAAACACAAAAGTCTGCTCAGTCAAATACAACCAGTTTTGGGCACAAGACTCTTTAGTGTTCTCTAGTAGAACCTGCCATCGGCGAAAACACAAGACGTGTGGTCGAAGCAGCGTCTCTTGTAGTAGTCGTTGGCTTGACCTGGGTATCGAGTTACGTTCACGGTAAATAGGGGTCGGCCCGGACGGATGAGCGAGATAAAGTAATTTAACGTGGCATTTTACTGAACTTTACGTCCTGCGAGTTGATTTAATGACTGCCGTCGGTAGAGACAATAGCCATTCTATCAAGCCCGTGTCTCCTGTTGCAAGATGTAAAACGAGGCTGTTTTCGTAGGACATAGATATCTAGCCAATACCTTTATTACCAAACCAAAGCATTAGCAAAAGTCCAGTAATTTGTTCCAGTCTAATAATGATAGGAAAAGTCTTGAGTCACTTCCGAATATTGCTGATGGTCAAGTTGAGTGTGGTCTCATCCGTCCACTAACCACTTTACCCTCGTATTAAATACTGGCTGCCACTTGTCGGACTATATTACTATCTTTTCTTGATGTAGTGTAGAGTATGAAATTCAAGATTTCAATGGCTAAGAATATCGGAAGCCAGTGGACGATAAAACAAGGGCTTAGCTAGGAGGTAGGGATATGGCGATTGGATATAGTGTTAGGCTTTTTGAGTAAAGGCCAAGCTAGGAGTGGGAATATATATAGTAATGTTCTCGTGCTGTTGTCTAATAAACTTCCTGCGCTAGAGGTAAGTCAACTGATATGACCGCCTTTACGGGTACCACTGGCCTGACTCACACGGATAGAAAGTGAACAACATGGGGAACGTCCGGAGAAGACGACAGGAGAGATTGTAGAGTGTTGCTAGACGAAGTGGGCGCCATTGCCTTTATTCGAGAGGCCTTGTGAGGGATGAGCAAACCGAAGCAAAGTTGGAAACAAAGTGCTTGAAGCTGCCACTTTGAGCAAAAAGTGTAAAGGCTTGAAAGAGATTGAAGTACACTTGAGCACCATATCTGACTAGGTAGATAAGTAGTAATAGTATTTTTTGTTTTCATTCGAGTGACGCTTCAGCGTAGGATAAGATGTTAGTGACGAAAAAGTTCCATTGGACTGGGGCAGACTTTCAGGGACCCCGAAACTTAAACCAGGTACAGCTCGCCTTTGTTGAATTTCCGCCAACAATCTTTGCCCCGCAGAATCTTTCCCTGGCCACCAGCAAAAAAAGCAGCTGGCTCTCGTCTCTTTGATCTTGTCAATCCCCAATCACCTCACAAAAACAATCGAAGTTGGTAATACTGTTGCGTGGTATATGCTCGACAGTAGGACTGATCATACTTTACAGTTAAAGCAATCATCAAGCCCCTGTCTACGAATCTAGATAGGGGGCCAATACCGCGAAAGGCACAAACATCCAAAAGAAGCTCACGATGGAGCTCCCATCTAGCGAGCGGTAAGTCCCACCGATCATTCTGCCTCCTGATGCCATGGCACTCGCTAATAACTCTCAAGATCTCATTCCGGCGAGATGCTGGAATACAGGATCGTCTGGGAGACTGGCTATGTAGACCTCCCCAGTGAAGTTGTCACCAAGCATGAGGAGTTCGAGCAGCTCTTCGATGTACTTGAGCCGAACCTTGCCTGTCTGGACGTTGGCCCTGGATGCCCTTGTCTTGCGCAGATCTTACTCTATTTTCTCCTCGAACGCCACTACAACGATCGAAGTAACTTCGAATGCTACTGTGACACGGACGAACCCGAACGAAAGGGTTTCCACAGATTCGTTCGTGCTCTCGAGATCTACCGCCGCGCAATGGAATGGAAGCTCCCTGCGCTGTCTTACCTAGCCACTGAGGCGTTCGCCAAAGAAGCCGAAAGCCTTGACTTCGCCAAGATCATACAGCATCTTTCTTCGGAAACTTGGATTTTCGGCGGTTCGGACGAGCACTACGCACTGGCTGAACTCATCGCCGACAGAGCCGGGAACATCAGGGACGGCGAGCTGGAAGAAGAGGATCTTACAGCACTGATCGATATCTGGGGGTCCAGTTCACACGTATCTGATCGCCTTGTTGCTGGTCTGCTGACGCAGAGAGAGAAAATCAAAGCAGCGATGAGACACATTGAATCACTCACTGAAGACGAAGAAGGTTGAGAAGACGAAGAAGGTTGAGAAGACGAAGAAGGATGGGAAGACGAAGAAGGTTGAGAGGACGGGTCTTATGAAGACAGATAAAGGAAAAAGTACATATGGCTGGGAGGCTATAAAGAGGTTATGTAAATAGCACTCCCACATAACCTGATAACAGTTCTAGTTGAACAAGTCGTACTTACAGTAAGATTCACGTGACCTCTGGAATGTGTCTTTGGGCCAATCAATCGAGCGGCCTTTTATGTTCGTATTTGTCTCCATGTCCATATGTGACGACTCGATTACTCCGCATCAAAAACAGAGACATTTACCGCTATCAACAAAGACAACTAATACAATATGACCCTTACCCACACCGTCCTCTTCCAATTCAAGTCAGAAGTTGAAGCATCTGAAATCAAAAGGGTGCGCTTGACAATCCGTTCCGTGTAACGCAAACCAACTAATAAATGCTCTCTCCTTGGCTAGATCTGCGATTCCTTTCTTGCTCTCAAAGACCAATGCATCCATCCTACAAGTAACACTTCGTACATCGTTTCACTTGTAGGCGGTAAGGACAACTCTCCGGAGGGAATGCAGGTAAGACCACCTCTAAGTAATCATCCAGAATGAGTAGACACTGAACTAACAGAATGGACTACAGAATGGGCTCACCCATGGATTCGTCGCTGTTTTCAACTCTGCCGAGGATCGAGACTACTATGTGAAGACGGACCCAGCACATCAAGCCTTTGTTGCGAAAGTGGGAAGCCTCCTCGAAAAGGCCACTGTGGTTGACTTTACAGACGGAGTTTATTGAAGTTGACTCAGGATTTTGACTTGAGGACCTCTACCAAGTCTTTGTACTTGGACTTGCTACTGGTAGAGCGGCTTTAGTATGGGTTGTGAACCTGTTGTAGGGAACAGACATTGGCTTGCAAAATCAATAAAGATTAAACATAGGAAAGACCAGCAGTATCATATCATGCTCGTAGTCTGGCCGTTCGACAGGTGCCTGCTACCCCTTGCCAATCTTGTCTGTGGTATCAACCGTACCATTGATCATCGCAACAAGCCTCCGGAAGCTTCTAAGAGATGTTTGGTTCAGTGAACTAAAGTATATTTAAGCATAGTCGCTCTCAGTTGTAGTCGGGCGGTTCGTGTAGGAAACTCGGATTTGGGTACTGGCGCATAGTCCGAGATTATCGATAGATGAGGCTACGAGATGTCAATTTCGAACTTCTGACTGTATGGAATCCCTTCCCATCTCCAGGCCAGCCTGGTATTCCCATATAATGCTCTACGTCAATGACTAGTCGCCAAGGTTTGGCCGCCACGAAGAATCCTTGCCGGATACAGTACTTAGTCGTCGTCTTCCTGTTGCGAACTCAGAGGTTTTTAATTCTTCGGTCTTCGAGACAGATTCGCCGCAAGGAATGGTCCGCAAGTGATAGACACATGGAATAAGAAGGAGATTCCTGGGAGAATGAGAGAACGTTAGCCGGTGCTGCGGGATTCAGGGGTCAGGAGCTCAACCAAACCCGAGAAAGAATGCTGGGTGTTGACAGCTGCTTCGAGAGTTTTCTCAATAGGTTTATGGGTGTATAACGTCTACTGATCGAGAGTGCTGCTTTCTGTTGTCGCGGGAAAGTGTCTGGCTTGCTGCATCTCCAGCCTCTGTAGGATCGTTCATAGGCCGCCGTCGAGGATGGACGCCACAATACCGCACAAAGATGTCTCGGAGCAGTCTTGATGGAAAGAGAAAAGCTCTAGCAGCATTATCAAATTATCAGATTGAATTTCGAAGTCTGGTGGCTGGTGTTACGACCTTTCGTGTCATCGACGGATGTATGTAACTGGAATATGGACAAACCTGAGCTCACCCCTACTGGCCCCCACTTTTGCAACAGTCAGCCAAAAGAAAACTCCTGATTTACTTGTACAATCCATACCCTGTGATTTCTGAGTAGATCAAACAAGTCACACAAACAACTAAGCCAGAACCTAACCGAACAAAGAGACAACAGAACCAAGACGAAGTCTACGGTGACTGAATGTTGGTAGTTGACCACCGAAACTCCAGTTGGCTCCGGATGAAAAGCAACTGAAGATACTCCTCCTGCTCAGCATTCTCGGACCCCAGCAAAGTCACCACCTATTCCAATTCTACCATCACAGTATCTCTTGGAACTGTCGAGGAGGAGGCCTACACTGTGAGTCTATCCCTGGAATCCTGGTGCTTGTCGAGAACGTCTGAGAAGTCTGTCCGGCGTCCGACGGACTATCTACGTCTGGCCAAGATCTTGTTTATTAACTTAAATCCTTGAGATTTAACCAAGGGACAACTACAAACTACCAGGACCTCCGGTACGATCGGAATAGCTGACAGAGTTTCCTACTAGTCTCCGCTTCCCCTGGCGGCAAAGCTGCACCACGACCGCTCGAACGTACCCCTGAGACAGTAGGCGCTAGAAATGCCCCAGGACTTCCAAAATTCACTCAATTCCAACTTCCGATCTATGAAGAGAGGATCCTGGGATCATACGAAAGCCTACGAGGTTGAGCGCCGTGTGTGGTCAAATTGGTTCTTTAACTCTAACCCTTGGCTGCCCCTGGCTACCTGTCCAGCACAACCGACGCTATTTTCGTAAAACGTATCTACCTTGGTAAGTGATATCCTGAAATAACGAACAGGTGTGGTACAACCTTTCTTGGTCACCGTCAGGAGATGTCTGGCTTGAGTGTAAAGGGGCAAGATGCCCGAGTATCTCTAGGATCCGAAACACTAATTCGAGGACAAAACAGATGTACTAGACCAGTATAGACTGGAACGAAACGGATGATTACCTTCAATTCTTGCCTCTGAGGTTGCAGCGCCTGATTGTCTCTCCACGTCCGATCATCAGGCGCACAAGACGCCCAGTTGACGAAAGGTGGATTGGAGTACCGACCACAAGAGAATACTTTGGAATCTATAAAGAAAAAAGACGTGTGTAGACAGTGAACTGGCAATAAATTTCAAATCATTTATGGAACTACACTGATAGGTGGGATGAAGTGTAAACCAGACTTGATTCCCAACAAGGATCGAGCGCCAAGTTCATCTTTGAGGAGTCCTGTCAGGTAACTGTAGAGATGTTAATACTAGAAGAGAGTCTAGTTGCATCTAGTAAAGCGAATGTAATCATCTTCTAGCTTCTGTGACGAAAAATGGTCCGTCAGTCGAGTGACTTTGAATATGGAAAATCAAGTATTGCCTTTTAATCAAGACACATACTATAGTGTAACCGATGCAAGAGGGATACTAGAAGAGTCTTGTTCAATCTAAGGGCGCACTGATTTCCATCTCGAGCTCTGTGACGAGGAACGGTCTGACGATCGAGGAACTTGGATACCTGGGCATGGGAATCACTAATACTCTCTTTTTCAAAGTGCAGTCTATTACATTAGGACTTGATACAAGGGGTTTTAAACGTAGATAGTGACCTACAGGGAAGTCTAGACACACAGGATCCCCCCTGGCAGTGTCAGTTAGAGCTGTACAAGACGAGTGTCACCCCCGCCAGTGCTCGCTGTCCTAGGCACCATACCCCTTTAGGATTTTCGTCTGCGTCACGCGTTTGCGAAACAAGCACAGGGTACACGTGATTCAGTGCCCTTATATTGCGTTGCTGCGTGACCCGAATTTCTCCCCCTCCTTCTTCAGGCAAAACAAAATTCCACTGGGAGACACGCCTACAGCTCTCCCCATGCCAGTCGTACAGTTCGCCGCGCTCACCCTGATTTATACAATCTACATCTTCATCTATCCTTGGTTGTGCCTCCTCGTGTATCTCGACAGTGTTCGCTCCCAGAATTTCGTTGTCTACAGGATGCAGCGTCAGATTCCCGCCTCGTGGCGGGTCGTCAATCTGGACAGGCAAGTACCGCATTCTATTCTAACAGATGTTGCTGTCAGCAGGATCTAACCTGAAGACAATAGCCTCGAGCACCTCAAGGTGATGGATCGTCCCAACGTCGCTCAGGTCGCAGAGACTGCTTCCAGTCTCACCAAGCTCTTGAGAAACCCCATTTGGACTCCGTACCATGCCAAGCCTACCGTGGTCGAGAGAGCTCGTAAGAAAGAGTAAGACTATCGCAGTTCATGCATATATCAAGCACTGACTTATTGTCCTAGGGCTCATGGTGCTTTCGTCCAGCTGCCCCAGGAGATCATTGACAAGATCGTTGGCAAGCTTGACCCCGAAAAAGACGGCATCACTATTCTGTGCCTTGGTATGACTAGCACCTTTTTCTTTCGTCTGCTGGGCTCTAAGATGCAGGAAATCCTGCACGTTGACGCAGGTCCATGGCGCCATGAGCGTCTCACCTTCGCGGGTCCTTGGGCCCCTGGCATCCCCGAAGGTGCGGGCACTATTGATGAGGAGCGCGACTGGTTCGCCCGCCGCATCCAGACTCTCCATGAGCTTCACACGTACCCTGTCACCCTTGGACGTGCTATGCCTATGACTCCGTACTATGCTCCCGACATCTTTATGCACCACGGCCCTCGTTCTAACCGTGTCATCGACCTCATAAACCGGGATCGCACGAGCACTGTTGAGGACAAGGAAGCTTATTTCCGTTTGACTGAAATCTTCATGGAAGAGCCTCAGCATCTCACCACACTTCAGAGGGTCCACGTTCTTCGTAACCTTGATACCAAGGAGTACGTCCGCGGTGATGTCCTCTTGGACCTCCACCAGAGCCCTGAGCAATACGAACTGTGGATCGATATTGTGGCAGAGCGAAAGGGTGCTCGCCTCAACCGACCCTACCATCTTGGTCATGCCATCATGGCCTTCATCACCTACGTCGGCGACTTTAGCTAGAAGCCTCAAGGCAAAGTTTGGGACTGTAGTCGCTATGACGTTTCCCCTGCCGTGTCCGTCGAAGGTGACGAATGGTCTGATGTGACTGGTGATGCGATCTTCAAGATCCATGGCTATATGCTGAACCACCGCACTTGGCGAGACTCGCTTCAGATGGACCGCCCCCTCATCCGCTACCAGCCGATCCGATTCTTCACCCGCATTGCGGCTATGGAACGAGCTCGTATCCTCAGCGAGGAGGTAACCGCCCAACATGCGGCGGACGATGCTGCAGGCCCGGCTCCTGCGCCTGTCTCTCCTGATATTCCACCCGTTGATGACCTTGAACTCGACTTCAATTTCGGAATCGAATCGTCCTCTGGTGGCGAATCTGAGAACGACTGGGAGACTGACTCTCGAGATGGCTCCGACCTGAATCACAACTAAGCAGTCTATCACCAACACAATGTTACCAACTATCATGGTACAATATGGTGATGAAATTTCCTAACAAATCTGATTTTTGAAAAACGTTGCCAGGATGACTCAAGGCCACGTCTGATATTGCACCTATCGAAGGCTTATAATGCTTCTATTATTAGCGGCCGTGAAGTCGACGCTTCATTTTCTTTTGGAATCGAGGGATCATACTATCATTGTCGGCCAACTGCCTCAGTGCTCACTGCCAACTCTATCATGGCTAGGTAACTATATCCCTCACACCAAACGATCTTGACACTTGTACTAATTCTATACCAGGTTGGAGACACAGCAGTTAGCCGTCCGAGTGATGAGGCTGCCTATCTTCACCTAATAAAGTGATCATGTCCCTCTTGGCCAGCGGCTGGGAAAGCTACGCTGTTTATTGCATTGGAAGCACGGAATCAAGGAATCAATCCCCACTCTAGCAGCCCGGATGGCTAAGCTACATACCTGGTCATGGTCATCTATCACATGGGAAGTGATATTAATGTAAATAACAATCAAACTTTGAGAAACCCTCCTTGTGCCTCGAGACATTGTGAATATGTGACTTGATATAGATTTTCCACAACCCATCGTCCCACCCCCAAGGTGTCTGTAATACCCGAAAATACGCTGGTCTTGATTACCAGGCTCACATCTTGCATCGTCTATCTCACGGTGAGAGCCTTTACTTTCCCACTGGCGTACCAGTGAAGTAAAACAGCGGCTCACAAAATCTAGGCCGTTGTCTTGTGGATATTTCCGGAGGATTTCGGCTGCAACAAGGCTTTGAAAAGTCCATTAAGGAAGGGTATCTCTCGACGTGATAACGTCACGAAAGTGTCTTCAGCGCTCGGATCATCATTTTATCAATCTGACCTCACAAGGGAAAAACGTCTACTACGGTACATGATACGTGAAGGCAGAGGAGTTCGTATGTTTCTGGGATATTCCTTGCTAGGATCTGGCGGGTATCAAGAACGAGGGAAAAGACTTCACAGTATTCATCACAGCAGAGCATTTATCACCAGATCATGTTTCGAGAGTCAAGTGCTACCAAGTCATTTGATTCAATGTCTTCTTGCTACCAACGGCTGATCATATCCTCTCACCATTTCTTCACCCAAGTAGCGTACGGTACCAACAAGAAGACTAGACCTAGTTTCTCCTCTCCGAAAACCCTGTAGAGATCATCCTTTAGATGTCAAAAGAGTAGTTCCTTGTTACAAGATCATCACCCAGTCTCCTTAGAGTCCAAGCTAAACGAGGTTTGGCTCAAATAGCTCAAAGAGGCGCGCAACGGTGATCCAAGGCTCCATGTCTTCAGTCTCAAGACGGTCAGGCCAGTTGGCGGCAACACTAGCAGTGACGCCGGTCTCAGCGAAGCGCTTGACCTTCTCACGAGCAGACCAGATGGCGAGCTTTTGATTATTTGTTAGTAGTGTTCTGATCCTAAGGGTTACTGACCGGATCGACTTACCTCCCAGTTGTGATCCATGATTCGGATACGCTCACACTGCTCGAAATTCTTAAAGAGAACGGTAATACGATCATCCAGGCACCGGAAGGGACGGATAAGGCTGACATCGTCTTGCCCAATATCGAGGCAGTTGGCGTCCTTCCAGACGACGTTGGCCTTTCGGGTCTGGTAGTCAAAGTAGAGGTAGACATAGGCCTTGTCATCTTCGTGACGGTTCTTGAGGCCGTCGGCACCAAGACCAGCGACAGGCTCAAGGTCATACTTGAGGTAACCGACATGGAGAGCACGGTCGTCGAAGGTGGGATCCCGGAGAACAGGCTTCTCGCCGATGGGACGATCGCTTTGCCAGCTGCAAAAGACAGCAGCAAGGAAGTGCTGGAAATCTCCGTGAGTGGCAGGGTAAGCAGTGCTACAATGGTGATACATTCTGACGAGCTTTTTCAGGTCAGCAGCAAGCTGAACGATCTCCGAAGCAGCGAGATGCCGTGGAAGCTTGACGACGGTTTGAGCAGGACGCTGAGCCGCATAATGTTGGCTGTCGTAGATGCTAATCAAGTGAAGGGTCTCCTCAGGGCCCGGGAGAGTGGCTGGGTACAGAGCAGTCGCCAGTCTGCCAATGCGCACAGACAGATGGTCATGGGGGACGGGCACGCTGGTTTGAACCGTGTCATCGTCGTCAGGGTAAGCCATGGTGAAGTTGGTGATCTGAAGGTTGTGTCTCAAGATATTTAGGTTTGGTGATTCAGTGTTGTGGTGGAAAGCTCCCAGGTTGAGGTTGGAGGGAGAAGAAGAATTTGGTGGGGGGAATAAACCAGTGCTGAAATACGCGAGACCTTGATGAACTACGGGACCAGTTTCTGCCTACTAGCCTCTGCTCTTCCGTTTTGTTTACGCTTGGCAGTGTCTGCATCAGTACGCGGACTGGTTGGCAGTGCTACAAACCCGTCTGCTGTGTGATTCGGATGATTCTAGAATGGGGCTTTACGCTTCGCACACACGTCTGTAACTCGGCGTTTACTGTACAGTTTTGAACATATGAAACTGACTAGAATTCAATGCCGTACTTTGTTTGATTTACAAAACCGATATGCAAGATGTGTTGTCTAGATGATGCTACGATATTGATAAATATCAACTGTCCGATATCTGGTTGATTCACCCCTTGAAAACACAAACTCGGTTTTATCCAAATCCGTCGAACACGTGTGTTTAGATACTTGCCAAGTGTGCACTCTATTAAAAACAATCTGACGCGATTCATTTCTTTTGTGGTTAAGAAGAGCTCACGCGGTTGTTCGGAGCTTTGGTTTTGCCGCTTGGGATAAATCAGAGGTAGATTTTAGCCAACCACATTCACCCGCAATCTTGTACTACCTCCCAGACACTTGAATTCTTTGTCAGTTCTGGCTCTCTGCTTAGACTTGCATTACATAATAATTCTATATTTCAAACGCGTCACTCTACTAAAAGGTATAGAAAGAAAACAGAGATGTGGCTCTTCTGTCTAGTTCTTAACTTGCCTGTAAGCAGAACAACATCTCCGGTTCCCTCAGAACTCTATCAACCTATCTAATTCTAATGAATACCTCGAGATTAGACTACATTAAGACACTCCAACTTTCAATTCCTCGGTCTTGTCGTCACGCAGCTGTCGACGCTGTGAGGCGGCCTTTTTCGACTCTCCCACACACCGTGACTTTCGAAGCACCTATACAATTACAACCGACCGGGATCACCAAGCCATTCTGAGAAGATACTATATGATATAGTATAGTCGTTACGGAAGAATCGAGAAGTTTGGAAACTCGTAGCTACTCATGCATACGTGGGGTCGAATGGCGCTCTGAAGCGCCATTCTGTGTATCACTTTCAAACACTTTCTTCGAAATATCATTTTCCGTCGAATACAAGATATGATCCTATTATTTATCTAATTTGATACAGTCACTTCGGCTCAGTGGTGCTGTGTCGGGACGTTCGTCAATCTAAGTATACATATGTTAAAACATGCCTTAAGAATCTAACAAGATCTACATACTATCCCAATACCTAATAGAATACAGTTCGAGGATTCGTCTCTCTATAACATGACAGGAAGCAGGTGTGTATCAAGTAGTGGCACTTGAATTTAAACCACGATCAGCTGTGCAACAGCTTCACAGACCTTTACATCCGCCGTAACGGGAATACATGCATCTTTCTCCCTCGAAGTGTTAAACAACACCTCAACGTGAAATAATGCGCTTCCCGCGCAAAACCGCCGCCCTGCGACTCCTATGTGTCGGTTACCTGCAGATGTCCACGTTCTCGTTGCAATGGAGATGCAGCCTTCTTGATTGCACCGCTGGCTAGGCGAACAAGCTCCATGCAAAACCCCTTGACGAGAGTCGTTTGTTCATCTTGGTTACACGTGTGGTGCGTTACTGGAAGGTTGTGGATTAAATCAGCAGCGGATACAAGTAGTTCCAGGTCTGTCTTAGCCGTAGGACGGAGAGGGTGCGTGAGGATGTTGAAGAAGATGGTAATCATAGCAGCGGTAGGGTAAAACACAACGATCCTAGTTCATGGTTAGCCAGATCCGCTACGTTGTCTATGAATATTGTCTACTTACCAGAAGGCTTCACTGGCGAGTCCTTTCAGGGCCGCCTTGAGGTACACAAGTGTTGAACGGCTCGCTTCCAGCGCTAGGGTAATGCTTGATTCGACACCTGATTCAATAGCGGACAGCCATTCCGCGTCAATGTCTAGATCTTTATGGTCAGGATCATGCATGCACCTGCCGCTGGCGCGATGAATAGTAGCCAGAAGGTGATGGTATTCAAGGTGGAGTGTAATGGCCCGCATGCTACGCGGAAGATTCATTCCTTCAACGTTTACTTGAGAGTCTTTAAGAATGGAAAGTTGAGGCCGAAAGTCCTGTGGGACGGACCTTCTCCAAGTTTCCAGCTCGTTGTCAAGATCCCTGATGTCGAACAGAAGCTGGGCAGGTGTTTTTTTAGCGGCTTGCGCGGAGTAGAGCAAGCGACTAGTCTTCTCTTTGATATGACTAAGACGTGGATCACCTGGAAGGTGAGGCGTAAGGCCATTGTCGCCAGCAACCTCAAGAGGGAGATGGTCACTTAGGCCGGGAAGATATTCGTAGCACTCCAGGTAGTTCTCCGGCAGAGTAAGGTCGCAGTAGTCGTCAGACATCAAGGGAGGTTGGCCAGTTCGAAGAGCAATATCCTTGTCGAAGATGTATGTAAGCCAGAAGAGCAGTCTTATTTGACGACGCTCTCGGTCATTGTGAGAGATATGACCGTTGTTAGTCTTGGTTGTGACGTAGTGATGGCCACCAAGAGTGAAGACCATGCGACAGGCAAAGGCGTGAAACATCGAAGAGGAACGGAGTCGTCCTAGGAAGACCTCATACATATTCTGCAATATCTTTAGTGTTTTCCATGTGTCTTTCTTACAGTGAAGACTTACCAGCATAGAGGCCGTTTGAAGAGTGGTCAGGCTCGGTCTTTCGACAACATCTGTCAGAATATAGCGAGCTTTTGTGGCACATAGATTGGTGTCGACAGGTGGCAGGTCGGTCAATGATCCTTGGAACAGGGGGATCATAGACACAAAAGCTAGAACACAGGCTTTCTGGCTCATGTGCTCAAGTGAAGGAGCCTTTCCAGTCCAGCGCATATATGCAAGGTCGATTGTATGATTAAACAGTTCTGGGTCCACCACTGGGAAGACCAGTCTGAAAGACGAATTGGCAAATGCGTTGAAGATGGTTTCAACAACCATTCTATCAGGGAGGGTGTATAGATTCTGCGAGTCGGTAAAATAGTGTGCTGACAAGGGTAGTGGGAGTGTTGGGAGAAGCTGTTGTCCCGTGTCGAAATCAATCTGCATGCCTGTTTTGGAAGCAATCCACTCTTTGCCTTGATCTGAGATCAGGGGCAACCCATTGTGTTGGCTAAGATGGCCCAAGTGAAAGCCACCAAAGTGGAGTTGGCCGTAGGAGACGCTGGCGCTCGGAGATGTTACAGCAGGAAGGAGACTTTCTGTTTGAACGGTAGATTCTGTGTCTGACATGGAAGAGTCAGATGGGTCTGGCTGTGTGGAGGCCACCTGATTGGGCTCTTTGCCATTACTCCTTGTTGAATTTTCTTGCTCATGCTTGTTTTGTGCAGGAACAGAACTCGGAGTGAAATGTTTTGATACTTGACTTAGAGGATCGTTCTGGCTTGCAAGTGTTTGTGCGAGTGCTTCTTCCACTTTTCTCAGCCTCTCTACAAGGCTTCCTTCTGATATCTGTTTGGATCTATAGTATAGGTTAGGTAAGCTAAGATAATCATGGTTCAGTATCACAAGATGGAACTCACCTAGACCTGGCGGCTTGCTTCCTACGACCCCTGACACGATCGAAAGTGCAAGCTAGGTTGTGATGCTGGCAACAGTTACAGGGGGCAACAGAATCCGTCAAATCACATTGGATCTAGAATGGTAAGCCACTTTGAATGTGGATAAGGGCCGATGGGAGAGGGTTGTTAGGGGTGATGATCAGGGTCGCCAAGACATAAGTTTGACAGATTTCGGTCAAGCCCCAGAGGTGAATTAGAAAGGGAAAATGATACATACCTTTCTCTTGTGACAAGCGTCACAGGCCTTCTTCTGGACCATATTCAATAAAAGGGACTGTGAGACAGAGTAAACAAAAGCGTCATAAATAATACACGGAAGTTGATATTTGTGCCGAAGATTAATGCACACTAGCGTTGATAATGTATAGAGCGCCCTGCAGAGCGTCCTGCAATGAGAATCGATATCAGTTCGGTTGCAGATTCTATTCAACTCGTCATGAAAGTTGGGTCTGAAGGTAAGTCGGAGTGTCAAAAATGTCCGACGAGGGATGGCTCGGAAGTTATGGGAGATGCTGCAAGTCCCGCTGATGAAGCGCTAGGCATATCAGCGCTAGACATGGCACCAGTATCCGTAGCTAGACAATCAAGACATACAATTCGGTTCAACAACTTCCAGTTAAGCCAGTCAGGCCTACCAAGTGGCAAGTGAAGATCTGGGACTAGAAACCCGCTAGACAGGGGAGGAAGCGACTAAGATAATCGCTAAGCGGCAGTTTCGGCATTTCGTTAACTTCCGGCCCATTTATTCTTATTTACAGGATTCTCTACACTCTACAGAGGTAGGGCTTGAAAGTTAATACTACAAGCTAAAAATGCACTAGATAGAGTAAAGAAATAAGATATATTTAATAAGCCTTAATTATACTTAATAATCTCTATCTTTTTTATATTTATTTCTTCCTTTTAATTTAATAATTTTATATATATAACTCTTTCTATATATAC